>ML120507.1:60793-117268 GCA_003788595.2 Choiromyces venosus 120613-1 | reverse complement strand
CTAAGTGCACTAGATGTGCGGCGAGTACATCCGCGTGCTCATCCGTAATGTACCATGATGTAGAATCTTGATATGCATACCGGATCAGGACAGGTTGGACACGGGACATAGTTGATGGAGCAGATTAGTAGTGGATACAGGTTGGATATACTGGATTAGTCTGTTCCGGTTTTCTTCTCTTCCCTCTCTTCGTCGATAATCTCTACACAGATCCTGCACTTTCCTCTTGCCATACGTTATCCTCGGATCTCCGCAGCATCTTCCTCACATCCTCTGATCCCATTCTTTCTTTCTTTACTGTTCTCTTGTTTGCTCTCTCTATAGACCGGTACCAAATCTCTCTATTTGTATGGTCCTGCCCACCGTTGCTACCTATTGAAGTGAGTATATCGGTGGTCAACCTAATAAAATTAGGGAGGATTGTGCAGGAAATTCTTTGCTCGTTGTCTTGTGTCTTGTTCTATCTAAGCTACCGGAGGTGTCCTTTATATAACAAATCGTCACTTAACAACATTTTCTCTCAGCCTCATCCATAGTGTCTTCCGTGCTCTCTCCCAGTCTTCCACAAGGTCCTCCGATCAGCTCCTTCAAACTTCTACTAAAACATTCTCCCTTTCCCCTTGACTGTTCTCCGACAGTCCTAATACCTTCCTGCTTCTTCCTGCGTTTCCTAACCGTTTCTTATCTGTTTCCTAACTGCCATAGTCCGACACCAATTCGTCTCATCCTCAAACAAACTCTTAATCTATGACATCCTTAATCCTTAACTAATTCCTGAAACCTCCCAAACATTCCTGCTACCGCTAACTACCTTTCCTTGCATCCTTTAGTGTGACATATCAAACAATGTCCCAAACACACTAATCCTGTAACATCTCTCTTTCTCCTGCAACTCCTACTAACATTACAGTGGTATGGAAGTATCGTGAATTTCAACACAACCATCATCACCGACCCTTACACACTTCGCACCAATGTAACAGAACGATCTCTCCTGCCACAAGAACATTTCCCAACAAGACAACTGTTCCGGCAAATATCCCGATCCAGAAACATAAGAAAGGTGCAAGATGTCTTAGCCTCGACTAGCTGTCATTTTTCCTATGCAGAATTTTCCAATCTTCGCAAAAGATAATGCAGTCTGGACAACCCAAAAAATTAAGAATATGCCTTGGCCCGAACTATCCGCTTCTGCTATCAGGTACCTCGGTTTAATTGAGCCACTGGCCGTGACTTCTCGAAGTCGTCGTATATATCTAGTGCCCATTCTGATATTCCCGCTGCCGGGAATATAATATCATGGTCACCTTGTTGTTGTCCAAGGTCACCAACTATAACTTGGTGTGCTCGGGGATGGATATCAAGTGGGTATTGATATTGTTGAAAGTTACTCGAAGGTTATAGGAGGATGTGCGGCATGGTAGTTCGTTTCGGAAGATTGGAGTTGGGAGATTACGGGAGAAGGTCCTCTTGTTGGTTGTTTCCCTTTGTCATCACGGGAATGTCATGGGGGTGTGCGGAGGATTTTGGACGTGTGTGTGGTGATCCATGGAAGGATCAGGATTTCCTTATTATCATCGTATATACTCCTGTTATTTTTGCTTTAGTTAGTTGGAAAAGATGGACAAGACATCACTAGATTATTGCCATTCCCCTACTACTTTTCCCTAAGTCCCACGTAAATTCGCTCACTATCTCTACATTATCCACTGCGCCGGCTACTACCTCCTCCTGACACCTTCCCTGGCAGATATGGGGCGACAGGTATAGGTAGTAGGCACAATGTTAGGACATGGGTGATAGGCGTTGGGAGTGGCATTGGTGATAGAAGTGGTATTCGTAGATGCGGGAATGGAGTAGTTGGTTATCGGCTTTGTCCAGGGTGGATGAAAGTTGTGGATGGTTTGATGGAGTTTGTAGCAACAATGGACAAAGGTGGGATGGAAGTGCATGGATCTTGTTGCAATCACGGAATGTTAAAGTTTGTTTGGGTTTTGTTTGTTAGCTTCACGGATATGTATTTAAGTAGTACTTGTCTCCCGCTCAAGGTAGAGAAGTCGCCGGTCAATTATACTTTACTCTTCCCCCCTATAAATCTGGATATTCCCTCCCCTAAATCGCTGCCCATAACAAGAGAAATCGTTGCCCATAGCAAGAGTTGTGATGTAACGAAGAGTGTGCGGTATGGAATCACCGGATCGGTCCGATTGGGGTCACCGCTCCAGCATGGTCAATATCAAAGTATTGGTTGTAGCCCGGCCTCCTAGGTGCGCTATTTCTTGTGACCCTCCGATTAGGATCTGCTATCATCTCCCAACACTCCAACCGCAACGTCTTTGGATGCTTACTAGACGAAATCACAAGCCACTCGGATACCCCCCCCCACTCGGACAGATGCTGATTGGCTGACCTTCTATGAGGAAATAGACCACTGATCGCTATAGTTGCCACACTTCATCAAGTTCATGGCAAGAAAGTTTCCTGTTCAAGTTTAGTCGTCCGAGTGAGGGGGTGTCCGAGTGGCTTGTGATGTCTAAGTTAATCTCTATGATGATAACCATCATGGTTCGCCCTCCGGAGTCCTCTAACCACCACTGAGCATCACATCGAAGGCATAGTAGACTTCCAGAGTATCCAACCTCGACCATAACTGATGGCCACCCGTGCAGATCTTTCCGCGTATCAGGTGGTTTGAAACCTGCATCGCCCTGTTTGCTCCTCCAACCGGGAACATGAAACGTTGTGCTTCCAACGGGATGGAAGACGAAAGTGAATGCCGGGGAATGTTCTTGACTTTGTCCGTGATCTGATTGCTGAAACTCCAGCTCACGTGCTCATGAGAAGCACCAGGCATCAGCCTGACAATGAGCGATTCCATTGTTTGCTCGTAGGTGAATCGGGCCACATTGCGAATAGCGTGTTCCTCCAATTCCTCATTGATGGCTTCAACCATGTGTTCTGTAAGACTGGTAACAAGCATGTAGCAACCGGTTTCAGATTCAAGACATTCTTCAATTTTCACTTCAATGTCGATGACCAGGTCCATAGCGGTGGAGAAACGGAGCGTATTCTCGTCTGGGATGAGTGCTGATTGTTTTGTGAAGGCAGAGCTGGATGGTGTAAAGTTACATGAGACGGGGTGATTGTCCTCATTGACCCTGAGAGACTTGGTTGTTGTAGGCATTGCAGAGATTCTTCCAGATCCCTTCTCACAGATATATCCAGTGTTTGACCAAGATTCCGGTGTATATGACCCGGCTTCGAGGGATGGAATTTGGCTGACGTAACGGTGGGGGTGAAGGATGGTTGTAATGGTGAGATGTTGGAAGATATGTTGAATATCGCGGCGTTCATGCAGCAGATCGCATTATCGGCCAATGGTCATGGGCGAGCCGGTGAGGAAACGGATTGGTTGGAGGACGACGAGATGTTGATTTGATAGTACTTCATGACAGGAGTCACGAGAAAGGGAGTTTGGGATGTAACGGATATAATATCTACAGGAGATAAGATAATGGAGTTAGTAAAAGGTGTGGATGCTCGGGAGATTAGGGACTTACCGGCATCCCGGTATTAAGGGATTTATGGATATAAGGTTCGGGTTGATATTGGGAATATCAACGGGCATGCAAAGAGTAGCTAGATTACCTGCACTCACCTACTATTACCTACCGTTGCCTGTAGGTACCTACAGTCACTCACAATTACCTACCATTGCCTACCATTACCTACTACCGTCTACAGGTACCTATCATTGCTTGCATTCCTGCACACCAATGCTTTCCTTTTGTTTGCTACTTTAAGTAGTGTCTCGCTCCTTTTCTTTTCTTTCTTTTCTTTCATTTCTCTTCTTCTCCTTCTTAAGTTTGACAAACCTAATAGAACTTCATCCTTCGTTCGTTCTCTCAATACAATTCGTTCCGTACTGTACGGAATGGGCCACACATACTTCTCACAAGTGATATTTCCTACCCGACTAAGACAAAGCAACCAAGCGGGAGGAAACTTATTGGTTAATATTATAATACAAATATGATTCCAGCAACAATGCGTACGGGAAAATACAAGAAAGTGGGAAGAGGGCCCAAGCCCAACTGTCAGTATCATACCGGGTATAAGCTATTTCGAATCCTTGAAACACAACCATCTCTCCTGCGACAAGAACATTTCCCGACAGATCAACCATTCTAGCAACGAGACCTGTCCACAGATATAAAAATGGGGGAAAGTGTCTTAGCCGCAACTAGCTACGATTTTTCTATGCAGTATTTCGGATCACGCGCAATAGCAATGAAGTCTCGATAAGGTGAAAGAAAAAAAATAAATGAATGAATAATATGCCATTGTCTCAAGTCTCTCTATTTCATAATCAGGTACCTTAGCTTATTGAGCCTGTGGCTGTGAACGCCTGAATCCTCCGTACATAACCAGTACCCATTCTGATAATTCCCCTGCAGATATGATAATATCAGGGTCACCTTGTTGTGAGGTATCGAAGAGTGTGCGGTATGGGATCACCAGATCGTGTCCGGCCGGGCTCACTTTTCCAGCATGGTCAATATCAAAGTATTGGCTGTAACCCGGCCTCCATGGTCTGGTATTTCTGGTGACCCTGCGATTAGGATCCAGGATCATTTCCCGACACTCCAACCTCAACACGTTTGGATGCTCGCTAATCTCGATAATGATAACCATCGTGGCTCGCCCTCCGGAGTTCTCTAACCACCACTGAGCATTACATTACAGGGCGGGTAGACTTCCCGAGTATCCCATTTCGACCATGGGCAATGGCCCCCCTTGCAAACCTCTCCGCGTATCGCGTAGTTTGAAACCTGCATCACCCTCTTTTCTCCTGCCACCAGGAAAGAGAAACGTGATGCTTCCAACAAGACGCAAAGAATATTCTGAATGTACGGGAATGTTGGTAACCTTGTTCAGTGATCCCAAGCGGCCAGTCCGTCCGGCTTTGGGTACGGCCGGACTGACCCAGGCTTTTTCAGGGACGGCCTGGCCGGACTGCAGGAAAGCGGCTTTTCAAAACCAAAGCCCGGCCTGGCCTGGGCATCTGGCAGCTTTGCCAAGACATCTGGCGGCTTTGCCTGGGCATCTGGGGGCTTTGCCTGGGCATCTGACGGCTTTGTCTGGGCATCTGGGGGCTTTGCCTGGGTATCTGACGGCTTTGCCTGGGCATCTGACGGCTTTGCCTGGGCATCTGGCGGCTTGGCCTAGGCATCTCTTTAACGCTTTATTTTTCCTCCCATACCACCCTCCCTTCACGGGTAACAATAGCTTAGTTGGGGGGTTTCCATCAATAGCCTAAGACTATTCTGCGGAATAGTGTTATGGTTGCTGAGCACTACTGGGCTTTGGCTGCTTCTAGTGATTTTGACTTAACTCCCTTAGGCTTCATAAAACAAATACCCAGACTGGTCACTTTGAATCACAGGTTGCCATCAGGCTCAGGTTTTGAGTGATAGTATGTGTTTCTTTGCAAAGAAAGCTTTCATTATTCAACCAAACTAATTGTTCAAAACATACTATTTCTCTAACCCTCCAAGCATTGCCTCTACATAATCTAATTCCACTGCATCTAGCAAGCCTGCTTTCCCCCATGACTTCAGACATTCTACAGCTTCAATAGCATTATCACCAAGATGGTTTTGCTGATCAGAAATTAGAATTTGGAAACTATTCCAATGAGTTAAGTTAGTGTTTTCCATTCAAGTTAATTACTAAACAAGGTCAACTAAGTGAAGCGAGTGTATATACCAGCTAAAAACTTGTTCAACCTCTGCTGATATTGCTGGAATACTATGAATAGTGACAGTGATTGTAGCAATCTCTGACCATCATGGACTTTTGCCTTTTTCAATCCAATAGTGAAGAATATCGGGAATGTCACTATCATCCATCTTGAGACCCTGAATGTAGTCAAACTGGTCCCCAGATGGAATTGTACTTCTGGCTTGTCGCTTTTGTTTCCATAGAGGTAAATCAATCACTGAAGGAATATTTGCAATAGCTGTTAAAGTTGTGTCAGCAGTTTAAACCTTTTCCATATATAGAAAGCTGGGAAATTTACTAGTTGTTACAATTGTACTGGTTTCTCCCACTCCACTACCACCAACACTCTCTTGAAGTCCCCAGCCCCTGGTACCAACTCCTATAGAGTAGTTATCTATCCATAAGCTCTTTGATTTGTCCTTTGCTAACAAAATCCATTCTGGACGATCCTTCCATTCAGATTCAAAATGCTGTAACCGCATCTCTGGGTCTAGGGCAACTGTGGCATATAATACTTTAGAAACATCTGCAAGTTGGTAGTATCTAGAGGACAAATATCAGTAAGATTGACTATAAACAAAATTTAATAAGACTCAGAGTCTGTACTTATCAAGTATTTTCCAAGCATAGTTGATTGAGGTTGGAATATGAATACTATAGGTGTTTGGATCTGAATAACGGGTTTTAGCATCCTCGAGATGAGTTAATAACTCATCCATTGCAGGAAGGACTTGAGAGAGATATCCATTGGCACAATTATGGTTAGTACTCATACCTTGCAAGTACAAACTCACCTGTTTAAATGGTGCAAGAATTATACTAATAATCTTTAGATCTTCCCAGTCATCAAGTGTGAGTTCATTGGTTGAAATACATTCAGGATCATTTTTTGTATCGGTAGAATAGTCATTTCCTTTTCCTTTTCAGTGGCCTCCCATATGCTACCATTCTTCCTTTGATGCAAGTGCAACAAATCCATCAAGTGGAGTTCGAAGTATAAAGGCTTGTTCTAGAGCATCTGCATCACTGTGCCATCTGGTAGCATTTCCAACAAGAGGTACTAGAACTGTAGAGTCCGGAAGCTGTTGTCTCACTGTTGTAGCAAATTGATCACGCCATTGTGGGATCCTCAGAATCCAGGTTGCTATGTTATGAAGCTTGCACAATGGTCCTCTCTTTCTCCATGTCTGTAAAAGCTCTAATTCATGCTGAATTTCCTCTAAAGTATGTACTTCACATTTAAAGGTTTCAAATTGTGCACCCCATAAAAATACTTTTACAACTAAGTTAATAACATGGCCAAAACACCATACCCAGCATTCCATTGAATCAAACTTAACTCCATCAAGCTGACAACAGTGTTGGATCTCAGCAAGTGCAGTATCATTATTCGAAGCATTATCCATTGTAAAGTAGCCTAACCTATAGGAGATTTTGTAAAGTTGTAGGAGTTTCCAAATTAGTTTGGCTTGGTTTGCACCAGAATGTGGTCCTTGGAGATGCCGAAACCCCAAAGTTGCAGTTACAAGTTGGCCTTTAACTGATACCCAATGAGCCACTAAGGCAAGAAATGAGTAGTATTTGGGGGAGGTCCATAAATCAAAACTGAAGTGAATCTTGTATGGGACATCAGATAAAAGATCAATTATACATTATTGTTCAACTTTGAAAGTCTCCAAGATCTAATTCATAATTGTGCGACTAGAACAAGGGAGTGTTAAACTCAGACCGGATGTCAGTGGAGTCTAATTCCCAGAGTTAGTAGTGTAATCTAACAACATTCAATGAATACTAGGGGGGAAGGAAACATATGACAGTAAGAAGATACGTTAATAGCACCCAATAGGCATGATGCTCAACAATTGCAAAACTAATATTACTAGAACAGATCCACCAGACTAACATAGCTTTCAAAATATCACTATTAAACTCAAGTCATCCAAGGATTGAACCACCAGTAGTGTGGGCCCATGTTAGGATTGCTTACTCAATCGCTCCTAGTATATAATCGCACAACAGGCAATGATACTATATCAATCTTTATTAGGTATCTTAACTGGGTTAATACTTACTTCGCAATTGCTGGTCTCTTGTTTACTCTTCCTAAGACTAAGCGTTTATCTTTTTCCTTAGTCTTCCTAAGACTAAGTTGTTCATTCACTCCCTTCCTTATCCTATAAGGAAGATATCTCAAGATTTCCTTTTCTTTTTAGCAAAGAGCGTAAAGGTGTTTTATATTCATAAAGTCGTAAAGTTATATCTAGGAAATAACTTAGGTGGTTACGTGAAGAACTAACTACTTAGTACTATGTTATATTCTCCTCCTTATATAGTCCTTCCCTTAATCCGCTTACAAATCAATAACTATTATAAGTCACAATTGTGACTCATACATTAGCACAACATACTAACCACATGACCTTAAACTGGTCATGTGCAAAACTCACATGACTTCTAAATAATTCATATGCACAAAAACAACTAATAACTTTAAACAAGTTATTGCACAATTAAATCAAATATAACAACTATGACTCGCAACTGCTAGTCATGTGTGAGACTCACATGACCTAATTGGTCATGTGCGTGAAACCATTACAAACCTATGACCTCATAATCATGAGTCATGTGAAAGTTCTTTTTCCGTGCTAGGTTTGGAATACTAACTCCCCCTTCCCTATGGCCTAAGTCCCATTAGGCCAATGGTCCATCATCTCTTTTTTCTGTCAATCGGTTCAGGCATGTTGCTAGTTTTCGCAGTTCCCGATTGTTCCTTTCCATCGATCCTTTCAGCAATTTGTTCTCTCTCCCTTTTATTTCCAATTTCTTTGCTGAAATTACTGTCCTCCATTCTGACCATCCTGCTCTTATTTGTTGGACCCTTAATTTCATCTCCAAATCTGCTTTTTCTTTTTGGAGATTCCTTCCCGTTCTTTCCCACATCTTGGCTTGTCCCTTGAAAAGTCTTTTGTCTATTTGAGATTTGTCCAACATGGTTTGTAGGTGGCCTATTGGATCATATAGGCCCTTCATCGTATCTTGTTCTGTGGAGTTGGTCCTTGACTTCAGCCATGGAGTTGTTGTTGCTGATTTTGGCAACAGTGTATCACACACCCGATTGTATATTTCTTTGCGCTTGTATGTTTTGATCGGTTTTTGTGGAATTTCCTCCTGTACTGGATTCTCCCAAGTCACATTCTTTTCTTTTTTGACCTTGGGCGAGGATTTTTTGCCCCCACTTCTTCTCATTTTCATCCCTGAAAACCTTTCTTGCCTTGCCGTCAAGAGGATATTATTGTCGCATGGCGATGGTGGTGGCATACATGGGGGTGGTGATATTTCTTCCCATGTCATCATAGGCGGGACCGTGGTGGTGATGTTGGGGGAGTCTGGTGTTCTTCTCTTGGCCAGTAATCGGCCCCTTCTTTCTCCATAAAGTGTACTTGACATCCATTGTCGAAGCAACCCATCCAATTGAGCTGGTTGTGCTTTTCTTGTTCGGGTGTAATTTGCGTGGATGTGGGGAGGTCTGCTAGGTTGATCCAGTCTTTGTCACTCATTTGTTCTTCCTCTTTGACCAGGTTTCCCTGGGTTTTCTCGATGAAAGTGTTCGATTGCATGTTTGGCATTACTAAAATTCTCAGCTGGGTACCACACTAAGTGGTGGTTAGGGGGGTATCCTATCCACTTGGCTCGGTACTGTAGCTTACTGAAGTGTCTTTGAGAGTCAATAATTTGATTGAGTTCATATTTGTTTTCTCCTTCTATTTCTATAGGAGGAGGTGGTTCTTTTCGTTATGAAGGTAAAGGATTGTTTTGATAAAGTTCGAGTTTGCTGATGTGGAAAACTGGGTGTTTATTCTTCGCTGAGGGGGGAAGTGCCAGCTTATATGCTTTTCTTCTCACCTTTTCTATTATTTTGTAAGGTCCTAGTTTCTTGTAATCCAATTTTTTGGATAGTTGTGTGGTGTGAATATCTTTTACGACCAGCCAGACTTTGTCTCTTGATTCTACTCTTGGATCTTGTTTTCTGTGTTGATCTGCATTTTCCTTCATCTTCTATTGTGCCGAAATAATCTCTGTCCTGATTATGTTGTGTAATTGACTCATATCTTCTCTTTTCAATACTTTTGTCATTGTCTCATGACCCATTGGTTTGTTGATGGGGTGATGTCCATAGTTCGCATAGAATAGTGTGGTCTTAATTGTTTCTTGTGTCGAATTATTGTAGGCGAACACTGCAAAAGGCAGCCATTCTTCCAAATCTTTTTGAGAGTATTCCACATATGCTCGAAGGAATTGTTCTAATGACGAATTTGTTCTTTCCGTTTGTCCATCTGTTTGGGGGTGATAGGCTGTGCTCAATCTTTTATTGATGTCCAATCCTTTTGTTATTTCTTTCCATAGGTCTGACGTGAATATTGAACCTGGATCTGTGACAATGTCTTTTGGTAGTCTGTGCAATTTGAAGATGTTTTTTGTAAATAGTTGTACAAATTGTATGGTTTTCATATCTTTGCGACAGGGAATAAAGTGTGACATTTTGGTCATGTGATCTATGACAACCCATATTGCATCATAGCCATTTAATTTGGGTAGGTCCATAATGAAGTCCATGCTGATTGACTTCCATGGTTTCTTGGGGGTTTCTAATGGGTGTAGTAGTCCATATGGTGCATGATGTATTGGTTTTATCCTTTGACACATGTCGCAGTTCTTGATGTATTTTTTCATGTCGTTTCTCATTTCTGGCCAATAGTAAGTTCGTTGTACCAGCTCCATGGTTTTTGCCACTCCTCCATGGCCACTTTGTGGTGCATCATGGTTTTGTTCTATTGCTTTTGTCCTAAGGGGTTTGTTTTCCGGTAGCCATATCTTTCCTTCATACCAGAGGTACCCTTCTTTCCATTCACATAGCCCTAAAGCTACTTTTGGAAATTCCTTGTCCCCCCTTTCGAGGGCTTGCTTTATTTTTATTGTTTGCTGATCTTTTTCTGTCTTTTTCTTGATTTCATCTTTGATAGTAGTTTCTATTTCTTGTAATTCCATGGTGTTGATTTCTTCCCTGCCAGATTCATATCCTTTATCTATAAAGGTTTCCTTTGGTAAGAGAATTCTTGCCTTCTGAGTTTTTCTTTCATCGTTTTCTCCTGGTAGGTCATCTGACCTTCTGGTGAGTGCATCTGGTTTTCCTCCTTCCTTTCCAGGTTGATATTCTATTTTGATATTATACAGGCTTAATTCTTCACTCCATCGAATTTGCCTCCCATTTAGATCATTCGTAGTGGTGAATGGGACCAGATATTTGTGGTCTGTGAGTATTTTTATTGTGTGAGGACTTCCTTCGGTATACTTTTGCCACTCCTTAGGTGCTTGTGTTGTTGCTGATAATTCTTTATCGTGAATGTCATAATTGCATTCTGCCTTGGTCATGGTTTTTGATCTGTACACCACTGGCTTCTATATTCCTTTTTTGTCTTGTTGTGATATGATACCTGAACAGACATAATTAGACGCATCTGTTTCTATCATTATGGGCTGATCTGGGTCGAAATGATGTAGTATGGGTGCCATGGTGAGTTTTTCCTTTAGTTTTTCAAAGGCTTCCTGAGCTTTCTTTCCCTAGTCCCATTTCTGGTTTTTCTTTGTTAGTTCATATCAGGGTTTGGCTGTCCTGCTAAATCCTTCTATGAACCTTCGATAAAAATTGCAGAATCCTACAAAGGACTGTACTCCTTTGACTTTTTCTAGTGCCTTCTATTCCCTTATAGCTTCTGTTTTTATAGGATCCACTCTAACTCCTTCCTCATTGATAATGAATCCCAAGTACTCAGTTTCTTTTTTGTGGAATTCGCACTTTGTCAGTTTAAGTTTGACTCCGATTTCTTTTAATTTTTCCAGTACCTTATGAATATCCTTTCGGTGTTGTTCCAAAGTATTAGAATAAATTAATAGGTCATCTAGGTAAGCTATACAAATAACATCTAAGTAATTGCTGAGGGCTGTATTTACTCACTGTTGGAATGTTACTGGGGCATTGGCTAGCCCAAATGGCATGACTGTATATTCGTATAGTTAATATCTGGTTTGAAAAGCTGTTTTCCATTCATCTCCTTTTTGTATACTAATGTGCTGATATGCATCTTTGATACCTAGCCTCATAAAGTATCTGGTAGTTCTAAGGTGATTCAATGCTTCACTTATGAGGGGTAGTGGATATTGGTCTTTTTTGGATACTGCATTTAATCCTCGATAATCCTCACATAGTCGTAGTCCTCCATCTTTTTTCTTGATGAATAGGATTAGTGCTCCGGCTGACGAGGAAGATGGCTTAATCCATCTTCTATCTAGGTTTTCTACTAGATAACTTTTTAAAGCTCATAGTTCTCTTTCCCCTAATTGGTATAAGGTCATAAACGGAGCTGTTTTTCCTTCTTCTAGTTCGATTTTGTGATCCACATATCTATGAGGGGGTAAATCAGTCCTTTCTTTTTCTTCAAAGAGTTCTAGGAATTCATGGTATTCTTTTAGGACTATTTCTTTTGCTGACTTAACCCTATCCTTCCCCTTTTTTAGAGCAAGTTCCATGCTAATTGTTGTGGCTGCAAGAGATGTTTCATTTTCGTTCCATCTTAGGATGCCTGTCTGATCTTTTTTCGGTACATTTTTCCAAATGCTCTGGCTGAAATGAAGGATATGTTGAGGTCTTTTTCTTGTGGTTTTTCTTTTTTGTCAGTGCCACCAAAGCCTTCACTTCTCCTTTTCATTTCTTTTAATTCTTGTACTTCTTGTAAGTCTGTTATGACAATTTTTTCAATTATTAATTGTACTATGCTGTCTCCTGTGTTGACTTTGTAGTCGTTTTCTGATAGGTTTGCCAATAGTACCTTAATTTCACCTGTATAGTCTGTGTCGATTACCCCCGTGTTAATAGTTAGGCCTTTCTGGGTTGCTAATCCACTTCTTGGTGCAATACGAGCATAGGTATTGATAGGAAGTCCTATGGCAATCCCTGTTCTTATAAGTTTGTGTCCCCATGCTGGGACAATTGCTTCCTCTATACTATGCAAGTCATGTCCTGCTGCCAAGTGCGATCCCCTTGTTGGTATCCTTGCATTTCTTTTTCATTTTTTGATAACCACCTGTTGGCTTCCTTGGTTATCTTGTTTGTTGATGGGGACCGTCTGTCGAATCCAACGTTCCGATTCTTTCATGTCTTCTTTCATATTGATTGGTAGAATACAGCTTTCTAGATTCTCCCTTATTGCTTGTTCCTCCAGTACTGCATATACTGTTGGAGAACTGTCTCGGCATATGGCCTTGCACCTTTCACTGTCGAAGGTGACTTTTCCCTTTATCCAGTCAATCCTTGGTCTATGGTTCTTTAACCATGTCATTCCTAGGATTAATTCATGTTTGACTAGTTTAGCCACAAGGAAGGTAGCCTTCTCTCTATGGTTTCCTATGTCCATTGATAGTTCTGCTATCTGGATGATAGGTCCTGCTTCTGAAACAGTGCCATCAATTGTGTATATATCTCTTGGTTTTCCTATTTTCTTCAGGGGTAGATGGTGCCTTATAGTGAAATTGTGGTCTATGAAGTCTTCTATAGCTCCTGAATCTATCATTGCATTTGTTGTTATTTTTTCATTTTTCTTGTTGTAAAGTTGTACCTTGACCATAATGTGATCTGATTCATAATCCAAGAGTTCTGTAGAGCCTATTGCCAAGTGTAATGAGCATAACTTAGATTTCATGATGGCTTTTAGTTGGTTGTCCCTCAGACCATCTTCTACTGGGGACCTTCATCATTTAAAGTCTCTTCTTCCTCCTTTTCCTCTTTTTTCACCTCTGTCGATTGTATCTTAACATTTTTGACTCTGCAGTCTCATGCAAAATGTCCCTTTTTTCCGCACTGGAAACATAGCTTTTCTTGTCTTCATTTTTAGAACTCCTTATTTGATAGCCTCTGGAGTTTTCTGCAGTTTGTCACATCTAGGTCCATGGGTTCCCCCTTGGGAGTTACACTATGGGCAGCTTCATAGGTGCCATTGGTATTTGGCAAGATTTCTCATTCTTGTTGTTTGTTCTGTTTATTTTGGAGATGCCTGATAGTGGCCAACCTTGTTTCCTTCTCTATTGCCCATTTTGCCAATATCTCTGGTCCTTCTAATACCTGATCCAGGGGTCTGTACTCATCCTGTAATTTCTTATTCATACCCTGGAATAGCCATTCACTTGCCATAGCTTCATCCATGTATGCTTCCGTTAATATTAATCGGAAGGAATTCCAATACTCTGTCATTGATTTGGTGCCTTGCACTAATTCTCTTAATTTCATCTTTGCTTCTCCTTTTGGGTCTACTGGCCCAAACTGACCTTGTAATGCTTCTACAAAGTCCAGACAATTTTGCCAAGTTGCTGTACTGGTTCCTTCTGTATATGGGGTGAGCCAACTACTTGCATCCCATCTTAGTAGGCTCATGGTGTATGTTATTTTTTCTTCCTCATGTCCTTCTGTCCATACTGTTGTTATAAAGTAGACTTGTAGTTGTGCTAGCCAGTTTCTTATTTTGTCTCTTTCTCCCAAGAAGGTTTCTCATTCTTTGATCTCTGGTCTCCTTGTTCCTCCTCCCAGGGCCTAGATTACTTGTCTGAGTTATTCTGCTGTCAGTTCTGGTATTGGTTGGGCTTCTTCCTGTTCTCCCCCTGCTGGTGGTACTCCTCCTGCTGGTGGTACTCCTCCTGCTGGTGCTGACATCCTTTGGTCTTCTTGTTCCTCTGATGATGTAGATCCTTGTTCTGATCTTTCTTCTGATATAACAGGGCTTCCTGTTCTTCCTGTTTCTGAAGCTGTTCTTGCAAGTGCCTGTGCTACCTCAGGAAGTCCTAAAGATTGATCTTCGTATTCAAAATCTGTATTTTCGTTGTGTGTTGCAGAGACGCAACCAAATATTAGGATTGCTTACTCAATTGCTCCTAGTATATAATCGCACAACACACAATGATACTATATCAATCTTTATTAGGTATCTTAACTGGGTTAATACTTACTTCGCAATTGTTGGTCTCTTGTTTAGTCTTCCTAAGACTAAGCATTTATCTTTTTCCTTAGTCTTCCTGAGACTAAGTTGTTCATTCACTCCCTTCCTTATCCTATAAGGAAGATATCTCAAGATTTCCTTTTCTTTTTAGTAAAGAGTGTAAAGGTGTTTTATATTCATAAAGTCATAAAGTTATATCTAGGAAATAAATTAAGTGGTTGCGTGAAGAACTAACTACTACGTCATATTTTCCTCCTTATATAGTCCTTCCCTTAACCTGATTACAAATCAATAACTATTATGAGTCACAATTGTGACTCATACATTCATGCAACATAATAACCACATGACCTTAAACTGGTCATGTGCAAAACTCACATGACTTCTAAATAAGTCATGTGCACAAAAACAACTAATAACTTTAAACAAGTTATTGCTCAATTAAATCAAATATAACAACTATGACTCGCAACTGCTAGTCATGTGTGAGACTCATATAACCTAATTGGTCATATGTGCGAAACTATTACAAACCTATGACCTCATAATCATGAGTCATGTGAAAGCACTTTTTCCGTGCTAGGTTTATAACAGCCCATGAACTGGAAGAGAGTTGACTTTGTAAGATGGGTTGACTAGTTATCTGTGAACGTAATGACTTAGGACTGGGTTCCTGGAGGTTATCTTTCATGATTCCATGTACTTGTTTGAGGTATTGGTTCATATTTTTTTGTAGATCCATCGGTATATATTTTTGCTAATGCTCTGTGGCCTGGTTTAATAGGATTCAAATTTTAGCATTTATTTTCCAAATAAGTATTAGAAACAGAGATATATATCATGCACACTTCCATCTCCAGCTATTGGTTCTCCTATCAAAATATTCAATTCCATTGCATGTCAGCCAGCAATATCATGTACGTCACTTATGCTTTGCAAGGAAAGCTGCAGGTATCTGAGATGTGTTGAGAATCTCTGATGAAAGCTGGATATCTTCTCCCACATTACTATAGGCACTAGCTGAAGATGTAAGCAGTGAACTTGGGGGAGGACTTGGGACACTACTCCCAGCATCATCAATAGATTCATCAATTTCCATTTCTTGGCTTCCGGAAGGCTTGAGTTGTGAATTTAAGCGATAAAAGGTTTGCAAAACTGAATCATCTGGATGTATTTCATCTAAAAAGTCATCCCTATGCACTCAGTTACGATCCAAATCTTCCATGGCAATACTATTGTGCTTGGAAAAATTGTTTATACACCATGAAAATGTAGGAGAATGAAATATATCTGGAAATATATGTTCACCCAAGGTGGTTCGAGAGGAGTGTGAAGAATTAAATTGAGGGTCTTCAGATGTGACAGTAAATTCTTGTTGGTTGAGTAGATGTGAGTATTGCAGTGGTTGATCTGTAGATGACATTGAATTGCCTCAAGAAAAATGAATAGCAAGGAGAACATGTGGTTTTTATTCCCGTTCTCAGAGTCATTAAAAATGAAATGCCTACCATCTGTTTTGCAGATATCTTCTACCAACTTGAACATCTGACAGCTTTGCCTGGACATCTGGGGGCTTTGCCTGGACATCTGGCAGCTTTGCCTGGGTATCTGGCGGCTTTGCCTGGGTATCTGGCGGCTTTGCCTGGGTATCTGGCGGCTTTGCCTGGGTATCTGGCGGCTTTGCCTGGGTATCTGGCGGCTTTACCTGGGCATCTGGCGGCTTTGCCTGGGCATCTGGGGGCTTTGCCTGGGCATCTGGCGGCTTTGACTTGGGTTGCTACAAGATTTGACCCGGCGGTTGCCTGGGCACTACCGGGCTTTGGCGGCTGCGAACAATTTTGGCTGGACTGACCAAGGCTTTTCAAAACTATGGCCGGACTGGCCGGACTGTGGACCTATGGTCCGGACCATGGTCCGGACTGGCCGCTTGAGATCACTGACCTTGTTGTGGATCTTATAACAGAAACTCCAGGTCACGTGTTTGTGCGGAGCACCATGCATCAGCCTGACAATCAGCGATTCCATTATTTGCTCGTAGGTGAATCGGGCCACTTTACAAATATCAAGTTCCTCCAATGCCTCATCGATGGCGTCAACCATATGTTCTGTGACACCGGTGACGAGCATGTAGCAACCGGTTTCTGATTCAAGACCTTCTTTAATTTTGCTTCAATGTCGATTGCGGGGTCTTCAGCAGTGGAGTAACGGAGCTTGTTCTTGTCTGGGATGAGTGCCGTTAGTTTGTCGAAGGCCGAGCTTGAAGGTGTAAAGTCAGATGCGACGGGATGAGTGTCCTCATCAACCCGGAGAGACTTGCTTGTTCCTGGCATAGCAGAGGTTGGGGAATCTCTTTCATTAAAGGGTTCATACTCTGGAGATGGTCTAGGACACGGCTAAGTTGACCCGAAAGCCCCACAAGCTCTCTCCGGACTCCTGCAAGCTCGCCGCGGACATCTTTAAACTCCCCACGAACCTCTGCAAACTCATCACGGAGCCCGGCAAACTCGCCACGGACCACGGCAAGCTCGCTCCGGACCTCAGCCTCGAACTTATGCTGGACGAGCCGCATTGACGCAAGCTCACGCCGCATTTCAGCCTTGCACTCACAGTGGCGGAGGTCCACCGTTATGAGTTCTTGGCGGACCCCTGCCTCAAACTCCCGTTGTCCTTGGCTCCGGTGCCTCCACGTAGACTGAAAGTTCAGGAACATTCTCTCCAAATCACGGAGCGTTAGCTCTCGTGAGAGGGCGAGCTGAACCTGATCCCCGTCAAGGGGTGACAACCAGCCCCCCGATGAAATCGACATTGCATCATCGTACGGGCGAGATTCAGGCGGAGAAATGGACATTCTGTCCAGTTGTTCGGAGGTGGTTGACATATTTGTAGAAGGATGGGTGGGCAGGCTGGTAAGGTGTGGTGGAAAGTGAAGGATGATGGAGAGGGGATCACGGGCGAGTTGGATATATATATATATATCCAATATTACCCAGCCCATCCCAAACTCCTTTCCCTGTGACTGCTGTACTCGTAATTCTCTGACGTTTGTGACTGCTATTGCATACGCACAGAAAATGGGCCGGAGTCTCAAGATTTTGGTGGTATACAATAGTAGTCGTGTCCACAAACGTCAGAGAATTGCGAGTGCTGGAGTGCATGCGTTGAAACTTGCAAGGGCTGCGACCTTCCCGCAAGTTCCAGGCGTTGGGTGGGGGCTATCGTATGTAGGGGGTGGTATAATATCATATGGAAGTCGGAGTACTGTGTCGTGCGTTTCGGGTCAGGCGTTCTTTTGTGGGTATTTGGCACCACAGAGAGTGCCCGTCGACAGTGTTGTGATTGCTATTTGTTATGCCACTTATAATGTATGATGATATCCCTTTGAGGATAGGGGTATTTTGACTTCCGAAGGTGACAACAACTTTCGTCTGGTGTTAGATTTTGGGTCAAAGAGTTTATTCCTCAACAGGCTGAAAAGGTCAAAGGTCAAAGAAAAAAGAGAAATGAAAAGTAGAGAAGGAAAGCAATAAAGTCTATGAACAATAGTGAAGCTCAGCCAAGAATATTCTCAACTGCTCAATCTGAATATTCTTCCTGTCCTGTCTGCAAGAATCTTCGTTTCTTGTTCCTTCTTTGCCTTGAGGGTCACAGAGCCCCTTTAAATACTGGAGTTATAACAATAATGCCCACGAATCAGTAACGAAGAAACAACACGACATCATTACGAAGTTCTTCGTAAGTGACCATGTGTCCTGCGATACGTATGACAGTACTGTGGGATTCGTCCACAGCCATGGCATAGATTACAACCAAAGTGCGCAGACTACCTATGGGATACGCACCGTGGACATTGAGCATGTATTTAAGCCTACTGTTTTCTCTTGTATCTTATCATCAACAATGCCCCTCTCAACACCTTGCACGAGAGGCCTCCCACAGTACCGTATTGGCTCTCCAAATTCTACCCGGCACTTGAAGGCACTAGTGCAGAAAAATTACTAGTTAGAACTAGTGCTTAAAAGTGTGAAGTAACTCAGAGGGAAGGTCTTTGCACTTAAGCCATAAATGGCATGGAAGGAAAGAGGAATCGAAAAATGATAGATGTGACTAGTAAGGTGCCTGGACAAGTGTGCAAGTGACCCTAGCTGTAAATTGAGTTGGCATTGATTGTGACGTCCTCACATTGCAATACACCTACATCTACAGGTACCTGGGGTGTTACGAGAAGTTTGAAGAAGCGAATGTAATTCATTGCATCGATTAACCTATACTGGCATACCTATAGGGGGTGGGCAATCGAATATCCTCGAGATCATTGCCAAGAGTGTTGGTGATTTGGTAAAATCAAATAATGAAATTAACAAAGTCTACAGCCAGACTAAGCTCCACAATAATACAACCTCTCTCAGGTAACCGCCCTATGCCAGCCAATAGAAAGCCGAACGGCAGCCAACCAGCCTCTAAACAATATTACCATGAGAGTTCATTCCGTTTTAAACGCCCGGGCTGGAGGAACTGTCCACAATTATTGCTCATACCTTCGGAACACCTTTCTTTGCCAAGTCTGTAGACTTCATACCTTCAAGAATACTGAGAATCTGCTACATCTCAGTCTTATGAGGTGACCCGCTCTTTGGTTCATTGAACTGTGTCTTGACCAGGTACAGGAGTATCTAGATGAGATACATTAGCCCATTGATACTGAAAAGCACTTTACTGATAACTTACCAAGACACTACCACCTAAGCCTATAGCAAGGAGAACTCCGAGCTGCCACTTCATCATCCTAATTTGTCTCTTGATTTCGCCCATTTCTCACTTGATTTTGTATATTTCCTTAACAAAGCATTATCAGTGCCAGTAAGCTTCTTTGGAGGATTCCATACAGTACCTTAGTAACTTGAATAAAGTTATCTTCCAGATGGAAGATACGATTGTGTAGTGTAGTGAGAAGTTCCGAAAGTATTAGCTTTAACTAGGCAGGCAGTACCACAAGCAGACTGTCCCGAGTTTGCTTCACCCAAAAGGCTTTGCTTGGTTTCTTTCTCAGACAGGTCTTCGGAAAGGTCATTGGAATGGTCAGTACTAAATGTCTTTCATTGTTGAATGGAGAAGTTGGCATTCATTTTCCATGGATGAGCCCCAAGAGGGGTTAGGACAGCAATGGCTCTCAGCTTGAGGAATAAACGGATGGAATTTCACATTTTGCTCTTTGCTAAAATATTACCAGGGATGTAATTCTACCGTGAAGTGGTTCGATGGAGGACCCCTTATGCTCTGTCTCCATTTCTTGGTAGGTGGAGTTGAAGGCAGTGTTCCCAGCCGTCCAGTCCATCCATCTTCGGGGTAGGATAGGACAGACTACGGCTCATAGTCCATCTTTTTAGGGATGCTATATAGCAAAGAATTTCCTAGAAGACTACCTATTGAGAATTCAAGAAAATGGGCCTTTAGCTTATGATATAATCCTCCAAGATCCCAACTCTGAAAGTCATGACACCTAGATCACTCCAGGTACTAAAGCATTAGAAATTTGAACCAATTAGACCTCCTCAGCATCCTACAGCTTAGAATCTGATAGTGATATGTACTCTTCAGCAGAAAGCCAGCACTCCCCAACCCTTACTACCTGAGACTCGATACTCAGAGCAAGCCCTGATTATATGTTCAAAACTGTAACATGTGTACATGTTCCAGCAACTATATAACTTACTGGTTACACTTATGTTTTCTCTTGTTATGTTATTTTGTTTGTTCTTGTTTATTTTGTTTGATTGAATGTTTCACTACTGGTATCATCAGGATTCTGGTATTTTTTTTTTTTTTTTTTTTTTTGTTTTTTTAATTTTGGTTAAAGGTACAAAATCCACATGAAGCCTGCAGGGCTATTGTGTCCAAAAACCTCCACCCCAGGCCAGGTTCCAGAAAGCTATAGAAAAACCATGACCTGAAGACCTAGTCAAAAAAACTATCCTAACAAGCAGCCACTCCCATAAACTACAAAAGATATGAAGTCCCACCAACATTGCACAGTAACTAGGAAAACCAAACTCCTGACAGTGCACCTAATAAAGAAAACCCAAAACCCAAACCTAAGGACCAGTCCAAACTTGGCTTATGGGTGTGATCCCTGGCAAAAGTTAGATAATCATATCTATGGATGAAAAGGTCCATACTGGGGGTTCGAAAGAAGATCAGACCTCATGATAGGGGTGTGGCAGAAGTGCAGAACCGAAGTACCGGCCTGAACAGAGGGGGTGGTGGTGGCAGTAGGGTGCCTGCTGAGGAGAGGGAGGAATGGTAGTAAGGTACCAGCTGGTATAGTATCTAAGCTGACTGACTGTATTACCATGTCTCTCATGTAGTCCCTTGTGATAAGAGATATGGCATCACTGCTGGAGGGGATCCCAGAGGGAGGAAGGCATAGGGGGAGTGGATAGGAGAGCAGTAGGGTGCTAGTCAATCATCTAGAGAAGGGAAAGTTGGGAGAGAAGTGTTCACTCTGCAGGACGTACTATCGGTTATTGCATTCATGTTTGACAAGGTAGCCCCTTAAGAGAGAAGGGAGTGGAGAAATCAACCATGGCCTGTTGAAGTGTTTCCTCCTACTTCTAACTGTGTTTGCAGCCATCTGTAGAAAGACCGAATGAAAAAACCTGACCAAAGCAATTGCTAAGCAAGGCGAAGTAAAAGTGGGGTAAGAGAGGTAACCAACATGGTGAGATGCTAGGAGGAAGGAATGAATAACCTTGAGAGGGTAGACCTCAAGAGGGAAGCAAGGAGGGGATGCCTGAATGCAAACAAGTGATGGAAAGTATGCTTCCTGACCCCCCCTAGGTGGGAGGGAGGAGAGAAGAAGTGGTGATGATTTTACTCGCAGTTGTGGTGTTGAGTCTTTCCCAAATAGGTAATAAATTTCAATGACTGGAGGTGTAGTGGAGATGGAAGATGATCAGAATTCTGGTAACATGTTATGTTTTGTATAAGTTATGCTCTTTGTAACAGTAAGGTTTTGCACTAGGGATTCCAAGGAAAGGAATGGTCATGTATATTGGCAGTAGAGATAAGGCTTGGGTGAAGGTTTGCCTTAGGCTTTCAGGATTCCGGTAGGATCACAGGATTCCAGTAGTATGCACTTACCAGTAATGATAGTAGTTGTGGGTTTTCAGGAACCTCTACCTTGGGTGGGGGAAATCATGTATTTAAGATAGTCTCCCTGACTAGCAGGAAATGCCAGACTTCAGACAGAATCTAAATAAGAAATATACTTGGTTGAATGGCGATTTTCTTACTCCCTTCCCCCTTAGCTTCTTCTAAGACCTTCTTGTCATTACCTCTCTAGTCTCCCTTAGGAATTGAATGTTAGCTGGCCTACCATCGATCCCTATTGTATTAGTTCATACAGGTTACCACCTGTTACAAATACTATTCAAGTAAATACAGTCACTTGGTCCCAGAAATGAAACTTGAAGGATGGTAGCTGAAACACTTCCAAGAGTAACAACAGTCCTGATAGTTCTATCACTAAAGGTAACTCCTGGGGAGATGAACTTACACTTTCCAAGATATTCAACTAGAGGGTGACACATGTAGTAACCACCCGGATGACATGCTATGATGATGGATGTGAAATACATAAATCTGATAAGGAAGGTGTAAGCTACTTTCCTAAGGATCCTAAGAAGTGAAAGCAGAGCAAGAAGGACAAGGGAAGAAAACCTGCAGGTACAATCATTTCCCTCTCACTACTGAGTACCACTCCACTGACTACATGGCCTTCTCCTTCTCTTCTACCTCCACCCTCCAAGTTTCATAGCAGACCAGGAAAGGCTAGCAGATAAATTGGTACTTGATTAGTTACCAGATACCTTCCTAGCTTCCTCTTCTTTACTGCTCTATAGTGAACCCTTCTGGAGCCATCAGGTAACTGAAAAAGTAAACACTATTTTGGGAACAGTTCATACAATACTCCTAGGTGATTTCTGCCCCCAAGTCATCACAGCGCTTAAGCTTGATCTGCTCTTTGCCAGGTTCTAGGAGACCAGCAACAAACTACACTATTCTATCCAGAATGGCCTACTCATTGCTCAGAATACCAATAGGTATTCTAATTTCTATATCCTCTTGAGACCTTTGGAAAAGGGAGCATGCCATGAGGATTTCATTTCTAAAAAAATTCATAAAGGCTTTGGGCATTTCTTAGCCCATAAAAGTGACAAATATGCAGCCTATTTCTTTTGATGGCCACAGATGCAACATCACTTCATGGCCTATTGTTACTCCTGTGACCAATGTTAGATCAATAATGAACTAACTACTCTCCCAACCAGATGATCCCTCACACCCCCAGAGCTTGACGAAGTATACTAGTTATTGGCTATCGATTTTGCTGGACCCTTCACCAAATCAAATAAATACAATACTATCATGGTTATCATGGACAGATTCATATCTTACACTCACTTAGTACATTTTGGAGACCTTGCTACCTCTGAGAAGACATTCAAGAAGCTTCAAAAGACTATCTTTGATGTTCATGGCCTCTCGCTTAGCATAATACTCAACCAGGACTCTTGGTTTACCTCCAAGTTTTAGTCTCAAATGATGAAATCATTAAGGATTCAGGTCTAGATGGTGACCCAATACTATCACTAAACCAATAGTCAAGTAGAGCAAAGGAGTTGCACCCTCAAACAAATGATCAGAAACTTTGTCAACAAAAGACAAAACAACAGATCCTAAGCTCTCCTCTCTATAGTGGCAGCCATAAATGTCACACCTCAAATTCTTTAGTATTTCACCCTACTAGGCCCTCTATGAATGGCCATAGAACATCTTTAACCCAGTTCAATGATCAGCTAACTAGATAGCAGCTGTTGATGAGATATTCAAGACCCATGAAGTAACAAGAATGGAAGTACCTATAGCATGGAAGCATGAAGCATGCAGGCAAACAGTACAAGCAGACAAGTAGCACAAACCCTAGAGAAGACTCTTTTGAATTAGAACCAGAGTACTGGTTAGAGGATGACCTTACGTCTTTACTCCTAGACAATCAAGGAAGCTAGATCCCAGATAGTTTGGCCCCTTCAAGGAACTGAAATATGATGTCTATACTAATAACTACAAGCTTGCATTACCCAGGGAAATAGAGTAGTAGAAACCTTTCTTCCCTGTATTTTCACTCAAAGAATACCAAGAAAATGATCCAGACAGATTCATATCTTGAAGAATAGATCAGCTGGCACTTATCATCATTGATAATAGAGAAGAATTGGAAGTGGAGTAAATCCTCTATTATAGATACCAGAATAACAGAAATGAATTCTTGCTGCACTGGAAAGGATATGAAAGGACTGACAATTCTTGGAAACTGATCAAGAACCTGGAGAGCTCCTTGGAAATCATCTACAAATAGTAGACTACAAACTACCCTGTGGCCCCCCTACCTAAGATCAATTCATATTATGTCAACATGGTTTGGGAACCAATAGTGGTCTCAGAAACCCACTGTACAGTGAGACCTATACCTGATGAATTTTGGGAACCTTATAATGATGAAGAATATGACTCTAGGTATTTGAAATTAGATTCCTTCAGTACTGATGATGACTCTCTCCTTTGGTACATGGATAGAAATGAGTAGAGGGACTTGGACTACAGTATATAGTGTTTTAGATTGGGGGAATGTAATATGTGTACATGTTCTGGCAACTGTATACTAGTTACACTTATGCTTTCCTTGTTATGTTATTTCATTTGTTCTTGCTTATCTTCAGGATTTGATTGTTTTACTATCAGTATCATTAGGATTCAGGTAACTTGTTTATGATTGTATTAGTTATGCTTTTGTACCAGCAAGGCTTTACCCTAGGGATTCCAAGGAAAAGAATCTTCATATATACCAGTAGTAGAAATAAGGTTTAGGTGAAGGATTACCTTAGGTTTTTTAGGATTTTGGTAAGATTACAAGATTCCAGTAGTATGCACTTACCAGTAATGACAGTGATTGTAAGTTTTCAGGAACCTCTACCTTCGGTAGAAGAAATCATGTATTTAAGACAGGCTTCCTAACTAGCAGGAACTATTAGACTTTAGATAGAACCTAGATAAGAAATATACTTAGTTGAAGGGCAATTCTCTTGTTCCTTTCCCCTTTGCTTCTTCTAAGACCTTGTCTTTAGCTCTCTAGTCTCTCTTAGGAATCGAACACCAGCTGGACTACTGCTGATCTCTATTGTACTTAGTTTATATGGGTTACTACCTGTTAGAGTACTGTTATCCTACAATTAGTTGATCAAGATATCTGACTGATGACAGTCTCATACCAAACTATATGTTTTATGGGTCAGGTTGGGGTCACTATGCTATAGCTGTTGAGGGCTATATTGATGCAAAGTGATCAAGTTCTAAAGATGCAAGGACATCAGTAACAGAACCATGGTAAACCACCTCCACTATCCTCTAACAAATTGCTACCTCCTGATTCAGGTATCATACCCCTTACCAAAATGAATGTTTAGGACAGAGAGCAGCATAATGTATACAGAAAACCAGTATGACATCAATTCAGTAAACATTGAATAAATGAGGGGCCTCCAACAATAAACCCACCCCAGCAATTTAATTTATTTCACAGTTAATAAGACATTTAAGTATTCACTATATATAGAAAAAAAAAAGAAAAAAAAAAAAAAGAAAAAAGAAAAAAAGAAAAAAAGAAAAAAAAAGTGGGACATAATACATCTGTTGCCGGACTGACCTTTGACTACAAGAGCGTCATGCCTTGGATGTGCATGGTATGCAGATCTTGTGCATCCTAGATACAAAACTGTGGCCAGGAGTCAATAAATCATGCACAATGAGGGTGAGGATAATAAACTGGAACCACTCATAGGTTACCATAAAGGTTAAGAGATATCCTGTACTGACAGGGCTTGCTGTAATAAGATCATAATATTAGTCGATTTCTAGATTGCACAGTGTTCCAAACCACCCAGGAGGTCGAACTGTATAGTGGGCTGCTAGCCCTGCCTATGGAGTCTTGGCAACACCAGGTATTACAGGGGATGGTAGTTCAATAAAAATATATTCAGCTAAACTAAGGTACTGCCGAACTAGCACACACTCAAAGTGGGATTACAATCACGCCAGAGTGGAAGAAGGTACCCGAGTATGGTCATGGAGTCAAGAGAATAAGGAAGAAGTCACGAGAAGAAACCACAAGAAAACTAGTGATGAAAATGCCTATTGGTGTCGAAAAGATATGTCTGTATGGTAGATCATCCATCACCTGATCCAAAACTTCACCGAACATCTATCACACCTTACAGGGCCTATAGGGCATTGAATCCTTCCCATATTTGAACTAGGGTATCATTGTGTAAGTTAAAGTATGGACTGGACAGTTCGGAGCACTGATATCAACCTTATCTCTCATATACCCACCCAGGCCGGTAGGTCAACTATCACTGAATAATAATGCTGTACTGTGTGATGCCTCCAGCTTCACTATACAAACTACTGACTACTCTAGCTTCTTGGCAACAGTAGGATACCCAACTGCAGTATTGTGCAATTGACTGCATCTCAGGCTGTTCGAGGGAGGTGAGTGTGGGTATGAAAGTTACTAGTAAATTTATGTGACGAAGACTAAAGTTCAAGAGGTAGAAAGAAAGTCAAACAAATAAAACCCCTAGTACAAGGAAATAACCTTGTTACATGACAGACAAAATCACACTACAAACAAATGACACTGCAATGATAATAGGTTAAATTTTGCTGTGAACAAACGATATGCACATAGGTGAATTTTATGCTGCACTGTTTACAAGAAAATATATCCTCTCTTGCAGTAGTTATGTCTCCTCAAGGATAAAAAAGAGAAAAGGAAAAAGGGGTGCTTTAAACGGTGCCAGGCATGGTGAAAAAGGGAAAGGGGTAATTGCCAAAGCGTTTTCCACAAAACATGAATGTCTTACCAACACAAACCAGCCTCCACAGTACCCTGCACACACACCATATCTCACCTTATTGTGTGCCACCCATCGCCGTATCTCCCCCATCATAGTCTCTACTGCCACTTTCATCTGCATCCCTGCCCCCATCCTGTACCTTGAAAGGCCCATCAACAGCCATCGAATGAATTGTTTCCTCTGTGAGAACTAGTTGGAACTGGTTGATCGTCAAGTCCATTGCCCCTGGCTTAACATCTCCGGCTTCTGGCGCACTCCGAGCACTCGAGTATTCGCTTATGCGGTCTTCTGGGATAACGAAAACAATGTTTATATTTTTGATAGTAGCGGGCAATGATTTGTAAAGGTTCTTCACCACACGTATTTTGATAGGATGACTATTGGTGATGGTGATTTGCAATAGAATCAATGTGTTGAAAGCACTAAATACAAGTCCATCAACCGATTCGAAGTTGGTGTTATAAGGGAGGAAATATTTTCCCCTCGCATCTCGTTCAATCCTTTGGCCACCCTTCACTTGAACCTGTTTAACTAATTCGTTGGCATTGGTGAAATAATTGAAGGATTTGGACTGATTTGTCATGAATGTGAGGTGGGTATTGTTGTTTTTGACCGGAAGTTTATCAGCCTCAAAAGATCCACCCTTTCTGAACCAGTCATGGGCATATCCCTCAAAAAACCAGCCAGCCATACTTCGGAGCGGATCTTGGCGGGTGAGCTGTTTGTAGAGCTTGAAAGAATTCAGCTGTGACTTCATCTGTGCCTTCTCAAAAACCCTGTGGGCAATCCATCTCGTAGTGATTCATGCTTCATATGACCACCCATCATCGCTAAGATCCATAATAGCTATCCTGTGCAAAGCCTTCTGATGTACGGTACCCTCTACCGTTAGGTAACCCTCCTGCAGAATGAATGTATCTATTTCGCGATAGACGTGGCCAAGGTAGGTTTTGAGGTCACGATTATAGGCATTGTCATTCCTCATAGAGATTGACTCTAAGCAGGTCCTGGTAATGGGGCCCAAACATGTGAAGGTTGTGAAGAGCATTGCCATTTAGCATGCAGTAGGGGGCTCGGGCTTTGCTAGACTATTACGAGACAGTTTGGTCAGCTGGTGTCTTGCTTAGCAGGAAGAAGAGACTAGTACCTGAAAGCAGCTACAATCTCACCCCATCCCCAGTTGCTCATATAGCGCGACCCAACATTCCTATCCTTCTCCCACTGCCACGACTTGTGTACCTTCTTTGGTGAGGCCACCTGTACCACAAACAAACTGTGGCCCTTCTCATTGCATCCTGCATTTTCAAGCTTCTCGTCTGTCAGGATCCAAAGCGCCTTCTTTTGATTCTCCGGGAGGTGGAATAGGGAATAGGTATCGGTCTCGCTGCCTTTGGAATCGCTATCAAACAAATAGCAAAGGCGGTCATTATGGCGAAAAACAGTTGGTTAACCTTCCAGAATCCTGAGCACCAGGAGGTAAGAAAGAAAAAAAGATTTTCCTTTCCATTAGTCAGAGAGGGGGTCTAGAAAAGGACTAATGCAAATACTACGCACCTGAACCGAGTTGACCAGCTATTTGGTAATCTAGCTTCAACCCCATCACTGCCATCTTAGTCTCGGGGTTGACATTTGTCCATTTTTTCGACATGATCATCAATAGTTCGCATTTGATTGTCTCAAACTCTTGATGTACAAGAAGTTGATTCATTCCACAAGGAAGATTCCACATAACCTCGAGCACATCGAACACTTGCTCCTCCTTTCCTTCTTCGAATTCCGGATCTGGAAAGGCCTCATCTCCTATCTTCTTAAGGTCAACCATATATCCTGGACAGAGGCCGTGTTGTGGCTGGGGAATGGAGAATGTGCAAGGTTCGATGACACTTAGCTATTTTCCCCACAATTCATCATAGAGGTCCTGCATGGTGTCAAACATATGAAGGCTGTTGAACCTATGGCGATGGTAGAAGTTTGGTTTGTGATGGTGGTGAAAAGAATCACTCAGCTGTGTTGCTGGTTGGAGGTGTATAATAAAAAAGGATTTTTCTATGGATGGTTGCTAGTTAAGCGCTTAATTAAGAAAACTGCTACTTGTACAAGAGGGTAACCCCATTTACCCGACCAGCCACATGCCAAGATGTACACAGGCACACCCAAAATGTTTTTAAAAAGGACTGCTATCATATACCACCAAAAATCAACTTGGAGCCTCAGAATATTGGTGGTATGCAATAGCAGTCCTTTTTAAAACGCTTCAACATTACGAGTACCTAATTCGGGCACTAACCCATAGCAGGTGCAGGACTGCTGGCAGTGTATATTGTATTTTCAGTTTTTGGCCTCGCTAGGGTTGATGGGATGTTAGCAGGTTCCCATCCTATCGGTATTTCGCTTAGTTCTGAGTCGGTAACTTATGGCCTGCTGTTCTTCTATTTTGTGCCTGTTTTTTTCCTCGTCCTTGCTCCACCACTCAAGTTGAAAACCCTTTCCACATATCCAACTAATCTAAGAACACTTTTTGGTTATCAAAGGACAGTACATAATAGACAACCATAAGCAGTTTAGAAAAAAATGCAGTTTCATCATTCATACCTTCAATAGTAACTTATACTGGATCTCGCAGACATCAGATATCACTCACTTCTCACCTGCCAGGAAAGTTACACCATTGATGCTAAGCCAACCTTTCAGAACTCATGACCCAAGGAATGTATGATGGACCTCAAAAGATCCACCAATGGCAGGTGATAGATTGTATAGATTTCCAGTTATGTGAATGGAAGCAATACCTATATCTCAAAAGACTAAAGACATAAATGAATAGTGCTACAGATTTCCTTACTAATACCTATTGTCTCCTAGTATTATTTTCATTGATTAAACTCTACAATAGTCACTAGCAAAACCTATACCATTATCATACTTCTTATTCACTGAGTCCTCTCAGTGGTGCTGTGCTCTCATCTGGGAAGAGATTGTGTCTGCTGGTGATACCTAGTGACTATGAGGAGTGTAGAAGTAGTAAAGTATAGCATGAGAAGTAACCTCTAGTGCTTGTGGAGATTCAATCTGATCTACAGATACCACTTGAACATGCATCCATTGAAGTGGAATAACAAGTATTAATGACAGTTTCTTCCTAGACCTTATTGCCATATATCTTGATCCAGCCTCATATATTCACAATTTTAGGTATGAATCTATCAAGGTAGCACCACTGACACTTCAGAGTAATTGCTGATGTAATTATCGAATTTAATATAGCAATGTTATTTGGTCAAACTTATCTGCAATCACAGGCAAGTAGTCACATTTTTCATCTTATTATGAGCAGCATGCAAGGAACTTATAATGGTGGGAATTAAAGTCCCTTGGATTGGCAAGCTATCCACCATAGGACAGGCAAGAGATAGTTCTACATATTACCACTCCCAACTTCATTACTAAGAAATTGTATCCAATTTAAAAAACTGACTTCCATCATTTCTCTACTCTCCATCCTAATATGTCCAATCATGCCTAGTCTTCTTGAAGTCTCTTCTCTTCTAAACCTCTAGTTCTACGTATTATTCCACCTCGTTACCCTCCTTAACCATATCTTTAACTTATTATCTCCAAATGCCAATTCCTAGTCAAGACTTCATTTTACTGCATGTAAGAATATTTGAAGTTCCTTCTTGTTTGATCTAGAACTGACTAACTTCTAGTGACTTCCTATATTATGGACATGTAACAAGTGTACATATTCCAGCAACTATATACTGGTTACACTTATGTTTTCCTTCTTATGTCATTTCATTTGTTCTTGCTTATATTGATTGTTTGATTGTTTTACTACTGGTATCATTAGGATTCCAGTAACTTGTTTATAATTGTATTAGTTATGCTTTTGTATTAGCAAGGCTCTGCCCTAGGGATTCCAAGATCAAGAATGTTTATGTATACTAGTGGTAGAAATAAGGCTTGGGTGAAGGATTACCTTTGGTTTTCAGGATTCCAGTAAGATCACAAGATTCCAGTACTATGCACTTACTGGTAATGACAGTGGTTACTGGTTTTCAGGAACTTCGACCTTGGGTGGAGGAAATTATATATTTAAGACAGGCTTCCTAACTAGCAGGAAGTACCAGACTTCAGACAGAACCTAGATAAGAAATATACTTATTTGAATGGCAATTTTATTGTTCCTTTCCCCTTTGATTCTTCTAAGATCTTCTTGTCTTTACCTCTCTAGTCTTCCTTAGGAATCAAATACTAGCTAGACTACTACTGATCACAATTGTACTTAGTTCATACAGGTTATCACCTGTGATATTTTTTTCACCTCAGCAGGTAAGTTAAACCTCTGCAGGTATTTACAAATTCTCAGGAACAGGAACACCAGGTAGGATTGATCAACCTTTCTGTATCATGATAACTAGTTAGAAGCAGGAGTAGCAGGGAAAGATGCTCTCAGCTCAGGTACTACATTCACAATTTCAGAACAGAGTGGTCATTGAAGGAACTAGTCTGGAAGAATATCTAGATTACCTCATAGGCTAAGGTTTCCCCAGAGCCCTTTAGAAACAGACAGCAACTCAGACTCAGAAACTAAAGCTTTAGTACAAGCTGAAAGTATCCTACAACTAGAAGACCTTAATACTGACTCAGAGGAGGACCTCACTGCAGAACAGATCCTCTGGTGAGCAGTAAGAAGCCATAGCTTAGAGATTAGATACAGATCTGAAACTTGAAGACTATTCAGAACAGTATTCAGAAACAGAGTTCAATCTTAGGTACCAAGTCAGATAGTAAGTCAGTCGGCATCCAGATAGTGAACACCACTACCACTAGGAGTATTCCCAGAATCCCCAGCGAAAACAGACAAATACAAAATACCCAAAGGCAAGGGCAAGTAGCTAGAGGGTTCACAACCTCCAGAAAATACAGCATCACTACTAGGAGGAGGAGGAATAGGTGATGTAGCATAGAGACCCATAGGTAATACAGTACAAAGGTCAAAAATCAAACTCCCTTAATCATTGAATTTCAGTGGGGAAAGGAGATGACCTGAAACTCAATGGACTTAAGAATTGGCTTAGAGAAGTAAAGAAGTACCACTGAAAGCATGACATTAATGATGATACAGAAGATGTGGTTAATTACTATAAAGCTTATACTGAAAAATGAGCACATGATACATATATGGTGCTGTTCGGTGAACATAGGGACATACCCAATCTAGAGACCTTTCAAAATCAATTCAAATAGCTCTTTGAAGCATCTACCAATACAGATGACATGTATCAGCAGTGGCAGAAGGTATCGCGAATGGCTGGAGGCAAACTAGTAAGGATATTCAAAATTGGTAGAGAACTCGAAGACCTGAGAGCTACCCTCCCATGAGAATCTGTCCCAGACTACACACAAAGATAGCAGTTCCTAGATGCAATGGATCCTCACCTCAGAAGAAATGTTAAACCCCAAATTAGGGAAACAGATACCTAGAACCAGATAGTACAGATTGTAGAAAGATATAATGCTACTATGTATAAAACTGCGGCCTATGACAACAGTTGCAGCTCCTCCACCAATAAGTAAAATAAACCAAAGAAAGAATATCAACCTGCCCAAGCAGCAAGTAGCAAAGCAACAGGAAAAGGTAAGGCATCAGTGAAACAGTCAATTTATGTGAAGAATATGAAACCTAACCAGAAGGAAATGGATCAACAGAAAAGGGAAGTAGCTTTCTTCTACTATGGAGAAGGCAGACATATAGCTAATGACTGCCCTAAGACAGAGGTTAAAACTAACCATGTCAGGATCCTAGAGGATGATACTGACAGCAGTGATGAAGAATATGTGTTAGAGAATGACTCAACATAAGAGGTGTACAGACAAGATACTATAAGAATCTGCAAAACAACTGTTAGGGCACCTAATGACTCTGGGGCAGCCTTCTAAGCCCTCAAATTCAACATACTAATAAATAGCAAACATGCAAGAGTCTTAACAGATATAGGGACTATCAATAGAAGCTTAATAAGTAACCAATTTGTCACCACCTATAACATTCCTTACCAGCTACAGAAGTGCTCAGTTACTCTGAAAATAACAGTTGAAGGATTGAGATTAAGTTGTCACTATAATAGTACTATCAATATTCAGATAGGGAAGATGAAGATACCAAAGGTTGAGATGATAGTCATCCCAGTTTCAGATTATGATGTCCTACTAAGTATAGTTGACCTTGTCAAGCTTGAAGCTATGATAGACTGCAGGCAGAACAGTTTATACTTCCCTGACTATAGAGTAAGAGTGAACTGTAATAGACAGTCTACTCGGCCGAGATCAGTGATGGTAAAAGCAGAAAAAGTACCAGATTTCCTAGCAATGTTCCCTAAGGTATTTGTTAAGGAGGTACCTACCACTATGGGACCAAGAAGGTGCTTAGACCACAGGATCCACCTAAAGGATTGCACCTTTTACCCAAAAATTCCAAACCACAAGATATCAGAAAAGCTCCTACCAGTATTCAATAAATAGATCAAGAAGCAACAAACAGCACAAGTTATTTACAGAGCAGAAGCACCTGGTGGGTCAAGCATGTTTATGCAAGTCAAACCAAATAGTAGTATAAGACCACTAGCAATTCTATAGTAAAGGAATCTAAAAATAATTAAGGACCACTCACCAATACCCAACTAACAGGTAATACTCAATGCTGTTAGCAGAGCAAAATATAGAAGTAAGATACACCTCAGTGATGCCTATTTTCAGACTAGAGTTCAACCAGATGATGAGAAATACAACACAATCAAAGTACCCTTTGGAGCATTTATATGCAGAGTAATACTACAAGGAGACACAAACACCTCAGCCACATTTACGAGAGTTATAGAAAATACCCTCACAGATGAATTGGGTATTTTCATTTGGGTCTATATTGATGATATTGTCATATTCAGTGAAATATACCATGACTATGTGTAACATATTAAAATAGTCTGCAGGAAGCTAGAATAGGCAAGGCTATATGGTAACCTGAAGAAGAGTATTTTCTTTACCAATGAGCTGGAGATATTGGACTGCATAATTGATGATAATGGCATATACCCAGCACTGCAAAAGATAAAGACTATTAAGGCCTAGACTAAACTGAAGATTAAGAAGGAACTTCAACAGTTTAATAGAATGGTTAATTATATCTCACAGTTCCTACCTCATATCGCTACCATTACCACCTCATTTACAGTACTCACTGGCAATATAGAATGACTTTAGACTGACCTGCAGGAAGCAGCATTCTAGGCAGTTAAAAAGGTTGCAGAAGATCACTAAGTCTTGTGACCAATACATTATTCCAAACTAGAGATGATATGGCTGTTTACTGATACATCTCCTTCTGGAACAGGTGCATGGATAGGACGAGGAGCAACCAGGCAAGAGGCCAGACCAGGGTCTTCCATAGCTAGAAGTTGACACCCTCCCGAAGCAATTATCCCATATACTAACAGGAGGCTCTTGCAATTGTTGAGTCTGTGGAAGCATTTATGCACCTGTTATCACACACCAAATTCAGTATAGTTATTAACCATGAAAGTCTAACTAAACTAATAACTTAAAAGAATCTAAGTGATTGGCAGCAAAGGTAGCTTATGCATCTTAGCCACTTCAAATTTTCTATCCAGTATATGCCAGGAGCAAAGAATTTCTTAGTAGACTACCGATCAAGGATTCATGAAGATGGGTCTTCAGCTTATAATATAATCCTCTAAGATCCCATATCCAAAACTCATGATACCCAGATCACTCTAGGTACTAAAGTATCATAAATCCAAACTAATTACACTTCTTCAGCATCTTACAGCTTAGAATCTGATAGCAATATGTACTTTTCAGCAGAAATCCAGCACTCTCCAACCCTTACCACCCAAAACTCAATATTCAGAGCAAGCACTGGCTATATGTTGAACACCATTCAAGCAAATACAATCACCCAATCCTAGAAATGAAAAGACAGTGACTGAAGTCCTCCCAAGAGTGAGGCCAGTACTGACAGTTCTATCACCAAAAGCAACTCCTGGGGAGATAAAGTCATGCTCTTTAAGTTATCTAAGAAGAAAGCAGCACATGCAGTAACCACCTAGATGGTATGCCATAATGATGGATGTGAAATACACAAATCTAACAAGGAAGGTGCAAGCTACTTTCCTCAGGATCTTAGGAAGCAAAAGCAGAGCAAGCAGGGAAGGAAAACTGCAGGTATTATCAATTCCCCCTCACTACTGAGTAGCTCTCCATTTACTACATGGCCTTCTCCCCCTCTCCTTCCTTCTCCTCTGGAATTAATAACAGACCAGGAAAGGCTACTAGATAAACTAATACTTGATCGGTTACTGGATGCCTTCCCAGTATCACCTTCTACACCTCTCTACACTGAACCCTTTTGGAGCTATCAGGAAACCAAAAAAGTGAAGACCTTTCTGGGAACAGTTCATACAACACTCATGGGCCTGGTGATTTCTACCCTCAAGTTATCACAGCACTTAAGCTTGATACCCTCATTGCCAGGGTCCAGGAGACCAGCAAAAAGCTAAATTATTCCATCCAGGATGGCCTACTTATTGCACAAAATACCAACAGATATTCTAACCTTTACATCCCTGTGAGACCTTTGGAAAAGGGAGTATCCCTTCCATATTTCATTTTTAAAATAGTTTATGAAGTCTTTGGGAATTTCGTTGCCCATAAAAGCTACAAGTATGTGGCTTGTTTCTTTTGCTGGCCACAGTTGCAGTAGAATTTCACATCCTATTATCACTCCTATGACCTATGTCAGATCAACAATAAACTGACTATCCTCCTAGCAGGATGATCCCTCACACTCCCAGAGCCAGCCAAAGCATACCAGTCCATAGCTATCGACTTTGCTGGACTCTTCACCAAATCAAACAAATATAACACTATCATAATTTTCATGGACCAGTTCACATCTTACACTTATTTAGTACCCCTTGAAGACCTTACCACCTCTGAGAAGACATTCAAAAACTTCCAAATAACTATCTTTGATGTTCATGGACTCATACTTAGTATAATACTCAATTAGGAATCCCAGTTTACCTCTAAGTTTTGGTGTCAAATGATGAAATCATTGGAGATTCAGGTCTGGATGGCCAATAAATACTATCAGTAAACTAACAGTCAAATGGCGCACAGGATTCATTCCCTCAAGCAAATGATAAGAAACTTTATCAACAAGAGACAAAACAAATAGTTTCAAGCACTCCCCTCTATCGTGACAGCTATGAATGGTGCACCTCATGAATCCTTGAGCATCTCACTCTACCAGGCCCTCTATAGACAGCCATGGAAGATCTTTAACCAAGTCCAATGATCAGCCAATAAGATACCAGCTGTCGATGAAATATTGAACACCTATGAAGTAACAAGAATAGAAGTGGATATCGCATGGAAGCATACAATATTCAGGCAAACTGTACAAGTAGACAAGAGACACAAACTACAGAGATGCCCCTTCTAGATTAGAACCAAAGAACTGGTTAGAGGACAACACTACACCTCTACTCCTAGATGATTGAGGAAGCTAGAACCCAGAATATTTGGCCCTTTCATGGTATTGGAAGATGATATGTATACCGATAACTATAAGCTTGAATTGTCCTAGTGAATAGAGCAGCAGAAACTCTTCTTCCATGTGTCCTCACTCAAAGAATACAAAGAGAACAATCTGGATAGATTCATATCTCGAAGAATAGATAAGTAGGCATCTATCATTATTGACAATGCAGAAGAATAGGAAGTGGAGGAAGTCCTCAATTATAGATACCAGAATGACAGAGATGAATTCTTGGTGCACTGAAAAGGATATGAAAGGACTAATGATTCTTGAGAACCTATCCAGAACCTGGAGAACTCCTTAGAAATCATCCAAGAATATTGGACTACAAACTACTCAGTGGTGCCCCTACCTAATATTAACTCATACTATATCAGGATGGTTTGAGAACCAACAGAGGTTTTGGAAACCCCCTGCACAGCTGGACCTATCCCAGAAGAATTTTAGGAACCTTATGATGATGAGGAATATGATTCTAGCTATTCAGAATTTGATTACTTCAGTACCAATGATGACTACCTTCTTTGGTACATAGATAGGAATGAGCAGGGAGACTTGGACTAGAGTATATAGTGTTTTAGATTGGGGGAATATAACATGTATACATATTCTAGTAACTGCATACTAGTTATGCTAATATTTTGCTTGTTGTATTATTTCATTTAGTCTTGCTTATATTGGTTGATTGATTATTTCACTACCAATATTATTAGGATTCCGGTAACTTATTTATGTTTGTATTAGTTATGCTTTTGCACTGGTAAGGCTTTACCCTAGGGATTTCAAGGGAAGGAATAGTCATATACACCAACAGTAGAGTTAAGGCTTGGGTGAAAGATTACCTTAGACTTTCAGGATTCCAGTAGGATCACAAGATTCTGGTAGTATGTACTTACCAATAATAACAGTAGTTGCAGGTTTTCAGAAACCTTTATCTTGGGTGGAGGACATCATATATTTAAGATAGGCTTCCTGACTAGCAGGAATCACCAGACTTCAGAGAGAACCTAGATAAGAAATATACTTAGTTGAATGGTGATTCTCCTGCTTCCTTTCCCTTCGCTTCTTCTAAGAACTTCTTGTCTTTACCTCTCTAGTCTCTCTTAGGAATTGAATGCTAGCTGGCCTACCATCGATCCCTATTGTATTAGTTCATACAGGTTACAACCTGTTACATTTTTCGCCTCAGCAGGTAAGTTAACCTTCTGCAGGTACTCACAGGTTCTCAGGACGAGAATACCAGATAGGATTGATTACCCTTCCTGTATCTTGATAACTAGTTAGAAGCAGGAGCGGCAGGGAAAGACACTCTGAGCTCAGGTGCTACATTCACAATTTCAGAACAAAGCGGTCATCGAAGGACCCAGTGTGGAAGGATATCCAGACCACCACATAGGCTAGGGTTCCCCCAGAACCCCTTACCAACTGACAGCAATTCAGACTCAGAAACCAAAGCTACAACACAAGCTGGAAGCACATTACAACTAGAAGACCTTGACTCTGACCTAGAGGACAACCTTACTGTAGAATAGATCCTCCAGTGAGCAGCAAGAGGTCCTAGCCCAGAAACAAGACACAGATCCAAAAGCCTTTTTGGGGCAGTCTTTGGGAGCAGAGTCCAATCTCAGACAGCAAGCCAAGCAGTAAGCCAGTCAGCATCCAGGGAATGAACCCCACCTCCTGGAGCATTCGTGGAATCTCCAGCCAAACCAGCCAAAACTGAAACACCCCAAGGTAAGGGCAAGCAACCAGAAGGCTCAAGACCCCTGAAAGACCTAGCATCACTACCAGAAGGAGCAGGAATAGGCAACACAGTAAAAAGACCTGCTGAAGATGCAGCACAAAGGCCAAAAATCAAAATCCCCCAACCATCAAAGTTCAGTGGGGAAGGAGATGGCCTAAAACCCAACGGACTTAAGAAATGTCTCAGAGAAGTAAAGAAGTACCTTTTAAAGCATAGCATCAATGATGATACAGAGGATGTGATTGATTACTATGGAGCCTATACTGAGAAGCGAGTGCACAATGCATACATGACACTACTGAATGAGCATGATGATACACCTAACCTTGAGACCTTTCAAAACCGATTCAAGCAACTCTTCAAAGCATCTACAAATACAGATGACCTATACTAACAATGGCAGAAGATATCACAAACTACAGGAGGAAAACCAGCAAGGATATCGAAGATTGCTGGAGAACTAGAAGACTTAAGAGCTACCCTCCTCAGAGAATCTGTATCAGACTACACACAAAGGCAGGGGTTCCTAGATGAAATGGATTCTCAACTCAGAAGAAATGTGGAACCACAGATCTGGGAAACAGATACCTGAACTGAGATAGTCCAAATTGCGGAAAGATATAATGCAACTATGTTCAAAATTGGAGGCTATGGGAGCAGTGGTTGTAACGGGGGCACCCTAAGGGAAGATGGATCCCAAGTTCGCGACTGCACTGAAGTGACTCAAAGATCAAAAGCGATAATCAACAGTAGAGTAAAGAAGAATGAAAACAGTAAAACTTAATATCATTAAGCCACAGCTTCACTCAGTAAGTTTCTCGAGAGGTAGTTGATTGCCAGAGTAGAGAGGGACTCGCATATAGTTTAAGTAGAATATCATATACTGCCAGTTCCCTCCCATCACTACTCTAACTTGATCATGAGCACACTCGTCTCCTACAGGCTGGCCAACACACACCACCCAGGACAATATTCCTTTGTGGATGTTGGTCCGCTCTGGCTAAATCTCCTTCCGACATCAAGTGTTTCAGCGCTGCATCTCTAATGCGACCGCAGGAGAAAAACTCTTCATATCGTTGACATGCTAGTGGCGAACTATCATGCAACTGAGGAGATATACCATTTACAAACTCTCATACCCATATGCATTTCATTTATGCAAGCCTTTAGTAGACATAGCTCTCACGATCGAGCTGAACCTTCTACTTCATTCTAATCAAGTCTTTTCCTGATAGGAAAGTCTACTCAGCTCCCCCGATAGGGTACCTTGGTGATTGGCCTGGTGGGCGCTACCCACAGTCAACTCCCCGAAAGCACCCCTACCATGATAAGAATCATGCTCTTAGAGTTCTCAAACAACCCCAATAGTCTTACAGCGATTGGGCATCAGTTGTACCTATGTGCGATTCACCTGCCCGGAGATGCCTCAATATCTTCCAGGCCACCCCGGGACTACCCGGGAGGCTCTGGACTACCCTTCCGGTATTACCTGAGTAACTCCTTCAGTTCTTGTCCGTTTTACACATATTTGGTACCAGAAGATAGCCCTTCCTTTGGAGCACCCCCTATGCCCTCTCATATATCCTACGGACAGCATCCGGTCGGACGGACGGCGACAACCTATACAGTGTTACAGGAGCGCTGCCACTCAATTCCTTTTGTAAGGAATGGCGCAACTCAACAACCGTAAGCCCATGACGTGCGGTCCTTACACTGGGGCCGCAGGGGGGTGTTAGGAATACCTCTGTAAAATCCTGGGGCGTTCGGAGCCCTGTAGCTCCTCCTATAGCCCCCAAAAGGCTACCAGGTTTGCTGCCTTTAGATTTTACCAGAGTGCCCAACCCCTACAGGATCGCCCCCAGCCCCAAGTAAGTACCTTTATGTGCTAGGTAGGGTAACTTGGGTGCCATGTCAGGGTAACTCAGACCTTATGGCAGGGTAACCTGGACCTCATGTCAGGGTAACCCAGGCCTCATGTCAGGGTAACTCAGACCTCGTTACACGAGACTTTCCCGAGCCTGCTTTTTATACTACTATCTTATAGTATATGTAGTTGCCCACTATTGTGAACCAAACTACCCTTACCCGGTGACCTCAGGGTCTCCGGTATGGGTGTAAGAATAGTTTACTGTAAGACACTCTCTGGTGGGTCGTTACAGCAGTGCCCCCTCTACCAACAAGTCAAACAAACCAAAGAAAGACTATCAGACTACACAAGCCTCGAACAGCAAAATGCAAAATGACAGGAAAAGCCAAGGTACCATCAAAGAAGACAACCTATGCAAAGAACAAGAAACCAAGCAAAAAGGAAATAGATCAATGGAAAAAGGAAGAAGCTTACTTCTACTGTGGAGAAGGCTGACATATGGTAAATAAATGCCCCAAGAAAGAAGTTAAAACCAACCATTTCAGGATCACAGAGAACGATACTGACAGCAGTGATGAGGAATATGAGTTAGAGAGTGACTCAACACAAGAGGTGGATGGACAGGATACTATAGTAAGAACCTACAAGACTACTGTTGGGGTACCTGATGACCTTGGTACACCCTTCCAAGCCCTCAAATTCAACATGTTAGTCAATGGCAAACAAGCAAGAGTGCTAGTGGATACAGGAACCATCGGCAGAAGCTTGATAAGCAACCAATTTGTCACCACACACAACACCCCTTACCAGCCTCGAAAGTGACCTGTCACTCCAAAAATGACAGTCAAGGGGTCGAGATCAAGCAGTAATTACAACAGTACTATCGATATTCAGATAGGGAAGATGAAGATACTGAGAATCAAGAAGATGGTCACCCCAGTATCTGACTTTGATGTCCTACTAAGTATGGATGACCTTGTCAAACTCGGAGCAATGATAGACTGCCAGAAAAACAGCCTATACTTCCCTGACCACAAAGTAAGAGTGAACTGTAATGGACAGTCTACTCAGTGTAGATCAGTAATGGCAAAAGCAGAAAAGGCACCAGATTTCCTGATGATGTTCCCTAAAGTATTTGTCAAAGAAGTACCTACCACCATGCCACCAAGAAGGAACATAGATCACTGAATCCACTTAAAGGATCTAACCTTTACTCAAAAATGCCAAACTACAAGACACCGGAAAAGCTCCTACCACCATTCAAAGCATGGATCAAGAAGCAAAAAAAGCGAGAGTTATTTACAGAGCAGAAGCACCCAGTTGATCAAGTATGTTTGTGCAAGGCAAACCAAATAGTGGTATAAGACCACTAGCAGATCTGCGGTAAAGGAATCTAAACACAATTAAGGACCACTCACTGATACCCAACCAGCAGGTAATAATTAATGCAGTTGGAAGAGCAAAATATAGAAGCAAAATAGACCTCAGTGATGCCTATTTTCAGACCAGAGTTCACCCAGATGATGAGAAATACAACACTATTAAGACACCCTTTGCAGCATTTGTATGCAGAGTAATACTGCAAGGAGATACAAATGCCCCAGCCACATTTATGAGGGTTATAGAAGACACCCTCTCAGATGAACTAGGCATTTTCATTTGGGTTTATATTGATGATATCCTTATATTTAGCAACACATACTAGGACCATGTAGAACATATCAAAACTGTCTGCAGGAGGCTAGAGTAGGCGAAACTATATGCAAACCCAAAAAAGAGTGTCTTCTCTGCAAAGGAACTGGATATATTGGGCCATATAATCAATGACAATGGCATATATCCAGCACCGGAAAAAATAAGGACTATTAGGGACTGAACCAGACCAAAGAATAAGAAGGAACTTCAGCGATTTAATGGAATGGTTAATTATATCTCACAATTCCTACCCCACATCACTACCATTACTGCCCCACTTACAGCACTTACCGGCAATGCAGAATGGCTTTGGACCAACCTGCAGGAAGCTGCATTCCAGACAGTTAAAAAGGCGGTAGAAGAACACCAGGTCTTGCAACTGATAAATTATTCCAAACCAGATATGATATGGCTGTTTACCGATGCATCACCCACTGGAACAGGTGTATGGGTAGGACAAGGAGCAACTAGGGAGGAGGCTAGACTGGTAGCTTTCCATAGCTGGAAATTGACACCCTCCTAAAGCAACTATCCCACACATCAACAGGAGGCTCTTGCAATCATTGAGGCTGTAGAAGCCTTCGCACACCTGTTATTACACACCAAATTCACTATAGTTACTGATCATGAGAGTCTAACTAAGCTAATGACACAAAAGAATCCAAGTGACCGGCAGCAAAGATGGTTAATGCACCTTAGTTGCTTCGATTTTTCTATCCAATATATGCCAGGAGCAAAGAATTTCTTAGCAGACTACCTATCAAGAATTCATGAAGATGGATCTTCAGTTTATGATATAATCCTCCAAGATCCCACCTCTGAAAATCATGATACCCAGATCACACCAGATACTAAGGCCCTGTTTGGTAGCCTGGATTAGACTAGGATTTGGACTTAAAGTCCAGACTTAAAAACCAAAGTCCACAAGCTTTAAAATCCAGACTTTGGAAATAGGGCATACCAAACATAACAGGATTTAGACTTAGCCTTTGATCACATAAAAATAATCTGTGTATCCGATGTAAAATAATAAAGATAAGATTAAAGTAAATATTTTTTTTCTTGCACCTATGATGCTATCACCATTTGGTTCCTAAGTACCATTACCTCAATCACAGCAATAATTACCCTAGTTATTACCCCCCTCTACCTTACTTCCAAATTAACACTCTACATAAAAAATCAAACAATGAACAGTGAAAACCTCAGTCAAATTGCAGCAGTCGGGGGGGCAATTATGGCTTCTGGATTTTTGATGGCAACTAAAATCAGAATAAGTAATAAAAAGTCATGTTGGATATTAGTACTATCTGGGCAAAACTATACCGATGAGCTCTTGGCTTATGAACATGAAGGGCAAATATGTGAAAATCTCCACATGTTGAAAAAAATATTTTTAAAGGTTTGCTATAAGTTGCGAAAATATGGAGGAGTACAAGATACCAAAAACTCAACTGTTGAGTACCAAGTACACATGTTTTTATACTGAGTTACAAACAATGCAAACATCAGAAATATCCATGCGCGTTTCCAACATTCCATAGAAATAGTACAATGCTTATTTCTTGATGTTCTCGATGCAATTGGCGATTTGGAAGATCGCTTTATACAACTACCAATAGCATCAGCTCATCCTGTCCCTCTCGATATACCATGGGAAATTACTAGCAACCCCAAGTTTTACCGATATTTTAAAGATTGCCTTGGAGCAGTGGATGGTTCACTTATTCTGGCAATGGTTCCAGCTACCAATACTGGAGTATACCGATACAGAAAGGGCTTTACCACACAGAATATATTTGTTGCAGCATCTTTTAATCTGACATTCCAATTTGTACTATTCAGCTGGGAAGGGTCAGCATATAATTCAAGAGTGCTTGATGATGCAAAATGAAAGGGATTCAAAATACCATCTGGAAAATATTATCTTGGAGATGCAGGATATAGTGGATCAACCTCACTTGTTGTCCCCTATTGAAATGTGAGATATCATCTCAAAGAATTCAGACAAGGAACTGCTAGGTATGATTCAAGTTCATTTTCTAAATAGTTTATAACTATAACTGTTAGTCTGGTAGCCAGGTAATATGCTCATACTAATAGGATTCTTCTATTCTAGGCCCCAGAATGCTAAAGAACTATTCAACCTAAGGCAGTCATCTCTCAGAAATGCTGTTGAACGTATTCTTGGAATTTTAAAAGCACGATTCCCCATTCTCAAGACATCCATGTCCTTTGACTTTGATGTACAAGTCAAAGTTGTTAAGGTACTCTGTCATCTCCATAATTTTATAACATATGAGGATGGAACTGTTGCACAATTTGAACCAACCTCCCAGTCACAGTCTTCACCTTTAGGTATTGAATTAGCCACCCTATTCACCATAAATATTGTACAGTTTGGGAGCAGAAGGAATTAAATTAATATTATTAGTAAACTAACTTTTAAATAAGGAGAACAGATACTCGATTGAGTCCAGAAATTACAGAGATAGACAGAGTCCACGAACCCATGATCTCATTGTCTCCTACATATCAAGGAGCTACTTACCCATCTCCAGATCCTGAAGGGCATTCCAGCTCACTGCAAGTAAGGCAAGCAAAAGAAAGAGCCAATAAATTGAGAACAGGAATTGCAAGAGCAATGTGGCGTGATTATCAAAGACATATTGTAAGGCATTAGTAGAACAAGTCAGAGGGTCATTGAAAATTATAAGGAAAACATCAACTGGTTGGTATGTACTTTATAGCTTCGACACTGCACCGATACATAAAATTTAAAAACTTTGTTTGACCTAAAATACAGTAACTATTCTCTATTTCCTATTAGTAAATTATATGTATCTTGGGAACAGGAACTTGAGATTGCTGACCTTTAAACATAGGAAGAAAAAGAGAGAAAAACAAACCATAATCTTTGTACTTAAGGATAACAGAGAGTCAATAGAAGTACAACAAATACTGTATGGTGATTGCATCTTAAAGAGTACTCTCAGATAATGTCTTCAGCCAAGCCAACCTAACATTCACTAGTGCCATCATAAAAAAGGTTATCTTTTGGGGGTTGCTCTCAAAGCAGCAGGAGGCAGCCAAGTACTCTGAAATCAAGAAATTACCAGCTGCAAGCATCTCATTCAGCAAGGATAATGCTTTAGCATAGGGGGTCTATGAGAGAGAAGTGCTTGTAATTGCATTCAATGTTATTAGAGGAGACAGGGGGCTTGGGTCAGTGTTAGCACTTGGAGTACTAGCAAATAGTTCAGTACTTGCAGGATTTGGCTTCTGGTTCTAAACAGAGTCTGCTAGATCTGACAACCATTGTGCAATGATCTCGGCCACAATACTGCTAGAACGTTCTCTTGCTCGTATACATTTCTGGTAATTTCTGTTATCAAAGGTGGATGGGGCAGGTAGTCTTATTTTCTGATTTAATAAGTTCTGACTTGGTGACAACCCTCGAGTGGTTGGGATAATATCACTTTCTCCCTTCTCAGAATCATTGAGAATAATTGTTCCCAAACTAGAAGGTAGGGGGATAGGGTTGTCATCTTCATTATCATCAGGATTGTCATTACTGCTACTACTTTCAAGACTACTATATTGTCGTTTCTTATTCTTCATAAGAGTTGAAGAAGCATGATTACCTGTTGCTGTCATTTGTTGGAATAACTTATGAAGTTGTAAATAATGTGTAGGAGCTTCTATTTTAAATTGCCTTGCTGCAGGGGTTGCCTAAATTGCATTGTGCAATTAATATTATTTAAGAAGAAACAAAATATTACTCAAGTGTATGGTATTTTATTAACACTGGTATTAGATATAGTGCTTAATAAGTATAATATTCACAAACCTTAAGATATGCTTCCCAAACATCATCAGCTGCAGTATCAGTTTTTTCTCCTCATCCTATCCAAATCCTGAATTCTCACAAAGATGATGAAATATTTCATATAGTTGTTTCATATAATACCACAAATTATTAGTATATCTTAAGTAGATATAATACTGAAAAGAATCCGAATTGAATAACTTACACATTTCATGTGACTCTTGACCTATTCAACATCAACTTTTGGTACAAACTTACTATTATAAGCTGTTGTTGCTGCTTGCCATGCCTCTGGCTTAAAGCTATTCCCAGCTCTCCAACCAATATGTGCTTGGTGGAGAAGCTCATCAATTAAAATCTTATCTTTAACATCATCCCAGGTTGCCCTCTGCCTTTTTTTGCATTGTCAGAGTTGATAATATTCAGAGGCTTCAAGAATTCTGAATTCAAAAATTGTATTAGTAACTTTTTCAAACTTGAAGAACAATCAAAGGGAGAGAAGGTAACATATTTATTAAAGAAGCTTGAGGAAATTCTACTAGGTATCAATTTGATCGAAACAGGGAGAAGATAGTCAACTTAATAGGTAAGAGGCAAGTCAAAATATGGAGATATTGGTGAGGTTGGACAGGTGGACTCAGAGTAACCCATATATTCAAAGAAACAATAGAGGAAGAGTGCAAGATAACTAATGGCAGCCAGGGTGAGGGATAGCGAATAGTGTATCGAAGATGGCCAATGGAAAGGTATAATTCCTAGATTACCTAAGGGGTGAGCAGAAACTCAGTTGTGGAAAATATTGGTAAAATAATTCTGCAAGTGATAAGATAGCTGGTTTGGTAAGAGGTATATAAATTATTGTCATCATGGGTCTTGTTTCAGTATTCATTCTTTTGAGGGAAAAATTGTGGCTGCCATAGTAATGTTTGCATTGCTTGGATGGAATAGATGGAAATTAATGGTCTGTTCACATAGGTGTAGAAAAGAAATACTATGGGTATTCCAGGAATTATTAGGGCTAGTGACCTTTACTTTCTTTGACTGGTTTTTCTACAAAAATCCTGACCCAAAATCCTGATCTAATCCTAAAAAGTAAATCCAGTCCAAGTCCTGACTGACCAAACACAACAGGACTGAAAGTCCAGACTTATGGGATAATCCAGACTTTTAGTCTAATCTGGGGATACCAAACAGGGCCTAAAGTATCAGAAATCCGAACCAACTACACCTCCTCAGCATCCTACAGCTTAGAATCTGATAGTGACATGTACTCCTCAGCAGCAAGCCAACACTCTCCAACCTTCACCATGCAAGATTCGATACTCAGGGTCTGCCCTGATTACATGTTGAACACCATTCAAACCAATGCAGTCACCCAATCTCAGAAACAATAGGACAGCAATCGAAGCACTCCCAGGAATGAGGACAGCACTGATAGTTCCATCACTAAAGGCTACTCCTGGGGGGATGAAGTCCCAATTCCCAAGCTATCCAAAAAGAAAGCAGCACACACAGTGACCTCCTGGACAGCATACTATGATGATAAATGCGAAATACACAAATCCGATAAGAAAGGAGCAAGTTACTTTCCTATGGATCCCAAGAAGCGGAAGCAAAGCAAGAAGGACAAGGGAAAGAAACCTGCAGGCATGGTCATTTCCTCCTCACCAGCAAGCACCCCTCTACTCACCACATGGACTTCTCCCTCTCTCCCCCATCCCCCTCCCAGATTCATAGTAGACCAGGGAAGGTTAGCGGATAAATTGATACTTGACCTGTTACCAGATGCCTTCCCAGCTTCCTCTTCTTCACCCCTCTATAGCAAACCCTTCTGGAGTAACCAGAAAACTGAAAAAGTGAACACCTTCTTAGGTACAATCCACACAACACTCATGAGCGATTTCTGCCCCAAGATTATTGCAGCGCTTAAGCTTGACACCCTCTTTGCCAGAGTCCAGGAGACTGGCAACAAACTGTACTATTCCATTCAAGATGGCCTACTTATTACACAGCATACCGATGGGTATTCTAACCTTTATATCCCTGTGGGACCTTTGGAAAGGGGAGTATCCTTTCGGGATTTTATTCTCAAAACAGTTCATGAAGGCCTGGGGCATTTCTCAGTCCATAAAAGCTACCAATATGTGGCCTGTTTCTTTTGGTGGCTACAGATATGACAGGATTTCATGGCCTATTGTCACTCCTGTGACCAATGTCAGATCAACAACGAACCAACTACCCTCCCAGCAGGATGATCCCTCACACTCCCAGAGCTAGACAAGGCATACCAGTCCTTGGCTATCGATTTTGCTGGACCCTTAACCAAATCAAGCAAATACAATACTATCATAGTTATCATGGATTGGTTCACATCTTACACTCACCTTGTCCCTCTTGGAGACCTTGCCACCTCTGAGAAGACATTCAAAAAGCTTCAAAGCACTATCTTTGATGTTCATGGCCTTCCACTCAGCATAATACTCGACCAGGACTCCCAGTTTACCTCTAAGTTTTGGTCTCAGATGATGAAATCATTGGGAATTCAGGTCTGGATGGCCACCCAATACTATCACCAAACCAACGGCCAAGTGGAGTGCAGGATTCGCACCCTTAAGCAGATGATGAAGAATTTTGTCAACAAATGGCAGAACAACTGGTCCCAGGCTCTCCCCTCTATAGCGACAGCTATGAATGGCACACCCCATGAATCCTTAGGTATCTTACCCTACCAGGCCCTCTATGGACGACCATGGAAAATCTTTAACCTAGTTCAGCAATCAGCCAGCAAGGTACTGACTGTTTATTACAAACCAGGCATGGTTTGTAATAGTTTCATATGACATATGATTGTATGTCATAATATTTCATTTGTTAAAGGTTTTTGCACATGACTCAATTGAGTCATATGATGTTACGTTTTCGCACGATGACTCACATATAAGTCATAGGGTTTCACATGACTCACAGTTATAAGTCATAGTTATTTATATTTGAATTTGATTGGTATGTTGCGCATTGACTCATAGGTACACCTATGAGTCATGAGGATTAAGAGGCATGACTTCGTTTATATGAGTCATAAGGTTTTACACATGACCCCTTTAAGGTCATGGGACTTTCATGCAGGACCAAGTATGGTCATGAGGTTATATGTTATGTGAGTGTATGAGTCACAGTTGTGACTCATTTGATTTGTAAGCGGGTTGTTGGAAGAACTATATAAGGAGGTCGATAGGACCTGATAGTTAGTTCTTCACACAACTACCTAAGTTATTTCCTATCTTTTATATTATGAATAAAACACCTTTATGCTCTTTATACACAGATCGGATAACCAGAGAAGAGGACCAGACCAAATACGAGTTGGCACTATAAGGACTTGGTATCAGCAAGGGTTGATATCTAAGACATAGTGTAAGACAACAAGTATTAGAATTCTCAAAGGAAGGAGAATACAATAGAAGGTAAGTAAGATTACCTCTAAGAGAAGCTAATTACAGACCTGTTGCCTGTTGCGGGATACGAGATAGGAGAGATCTTGTAGCAGATCATAACAATGTTGATGAAATATTGAATACCCATGAAGCAATAAGAATGGAAGTGGATATGGCGCGGAAGCATGCAATATTCAGGCAAACAGTACAAGCGGACAAGCAGTGTAAATCCCTGAGATGCACCTTCAAGATTAGAACCAGAATATTGGTTAGAGGACAGCCCTACACGTGTACACCTGGATGATCAAGGAAGTTAGAACCCAGATGGTTTGGACCATTCAAGGTACTGGAACATATCGTCTATACCAACAACTACAAGCTTGAATTGCCCTATTGAATAGAGCGGCAAAAGACCTTCTTCCATGTATCTTCCCAGAAGGAATACCTCGAAAATGACCCAGATAGATTCGCAGCTCGAAGGATAGACAGGCTGCCACTTATCATCATTGACAATGCTGAAGAATGGGAAGCAGAACAGATCCTCAACTACAGATGCTAGAACAATAGGGACGAATTCCTGGTGCACTGGAAAGAATATGAAAGGACTGACAACTCTTGGGAACCCATCAAGAACCTGGAGAACTCCTTGGAAATCATCCATGAATACTGGACTACAAACCACCCGGTGGCCCCCCTACCTAAGATCAATTCACACTATGTTAGAATAGTTTGAGAACCAATAGAAGTTTTGGAGACTCCCTGTGCAGCTGGACCTGTACCTGATGAATTTTGGGAACCCTATGACGATGAGGAATATGAATCTAGCTATTCAGAATTCGACTACTTCAGTACCAATGATGACTCCCTCCTTTGGCACATGGATAGGAATGAGCAGGAGGACTTGGACTAGAGTATGAAGTGTTTTAGATTGTAGGAATGTAATATGTGTACATGTTCCAGCAACTGTATACAGGTTACACTTGTGTTTTCCTTTGTTATGTTATTTCATTTGTTCTTGCTTATGTTGATTGAATGATTGTTTCACTACCAGTATCATTAGGATTCTGGTAACTTGTTATGTTTTGTATTAGTTATGTTTTTTGTACCGGCAAGGTTTTGCCCTAGGGATTCCAAGGGAAGGAATGGTCATGTATGCTGGCAGTAGAGATAAGGCTTGAGTGAAGGATTGCCTTGGGTTTTCAGGATTCTGGTAGGATCACAAGATTCCAGTAGTGTGCACTTACTGGTAATGACAGTTGTTGTGGGTTTTCAGGAACTTCTACCATGGGTGGAAGAAATCATGTATTTAAGACAGGCTTCCTGACTAGCAGGAAACGCCAGACTTCAGACAGAACCTAGATAAGAAATATACTTGGTTGAATAGCGATTCTCTTGCTCCCTTTCCCTTCACTTCTTCTAAGACCTTCTTGTCTTTACCTCTCTAGTCTCCCTTAGGAATCGAACGCTAGCTGGCCTACCATCGATCCCTATTGTATTAGTTCATACAGGTTACTACCTGTTACAGGTATTTATATTGTAAGAGAATTTAATTTACTTTTACTATATGTTCTGATATCCGTGAATTATCTAAGATCATATAGTATCACATAAGTATGAAAGTGTATGTAGAATTTCTCTATAAGTTATCTTCTATAAAATAAAATTAGGTTTATTTTCCCTGGTTTCGAAGTAATGAAATTAATTCTCATACAAACTCATACAAGTGACAAGATACCCAAGGAGAACTCAGAAGCTGGCCTGTTCAATAGTACAAAAACTGATATTGTTCTAAATTATCCAATGAAGAAGCATGTTTCAGAATACCTCTTGATTGAAAACAATCTGATGGCATGTATTCCTGAAAGTGCTCTCTATTTGTATTTGACCCTTCTCCTGTTGGACCTAAATAAGACCATGTTTGCTGATTTTATGACTTCTACAGAGGTGTTCAATCATATTTTTGTTAGAGGTATTTGAAAATGTAGCAGTAATATACTTATTTGAACCTATTCACTTAGTTGAAAGTCATATTATAGGAATGAAAAAACCTACAACATGCATAATGCCCCTGTGTATCACTATCAGCTGTTATATACTCTCCCCCATTCTCTAGATAGCACACCCAACTCTTTTATAGTTTCTTATCCTACTCATAGAGTCTCTTGACTCTGCTGAAACTACTTCTATCAGCTGTATCACTACTTAGTATTGGGATTAATAATCTGCTAGGAGCACTGGTACTTGGACTCCTACAATCATCAATAATGGTAAAGATGGCTTATTTTCAATTCTTTTGATTTCAAAACCCTAGATTGTATCAATTGATGTTGCTTGACTAAGGTTCAGCTTACCTTCTTCCAACATTGTCAAGGTATTGAAATCATGTGAGATAAAAGGGTTGATATAAATAGTAATTGTAGAGCTAGGGTATAAAGTACTTCTAAGTTATAGAGATAATACTTATATCCTTGAAGTCTGCCTTATTCTCAACATGGCTTATCATGTCCTATTTATCACCATTCACTCATAGTATTGATAAACCAGACATTTCACTCCTTTACTGGTGGGAGTTGAAATCGTATAACTCTGAATGAATCATTATTGCATCATGAGACATCACTCATGCCATCCCCCGCTGTCCCCTACAGTCCCCTACAGTCCCACGCCGTCTCTCGCCATTCCTGGCCGTCCTCAACCATCCCAGGCCGTCCTCCACTGTCCCCAGCCATCCCCTGCTGTCCTCCACCATCCCCGGCTATCCCCTGCCATTCCCTGCAGTCCACCGCCGTCCACCCCCCTGCCCTGAACTAACATGTCTCACCCTGTAGGGCCCGCCGTCCGGCCCAAGGACGGCCGTCCTTCACTTTGACCGCCCCGGACGGACTACAGATAGCCATCCCGTCCCATCCAGGGCTCTTGGCAGCCCCCCCCGTGGGGCCCCGCCGGGCCCCCGGACAGTTGGGAACACTGCTTCCAACAGGACTCAAAGACGAAACTGAATGACCAGGAATGTTCGTAACTTTGACCATGACCAAATTGCTGAAACCCCAGCTCACGTGCGGAGCACAAGGCATCAGTTTGACAATGAGCGATTCCAGTGTTTGCTCGTACATGAATCAGGCCAGTTTCCGAATAGCTCGTCCCTCATACATGGCTACCATATATGCTGCGACACCGGTGACGAGCATGAAGTAACCAGTTCCTGATTCAAGACATTCTTTAATTTTCACTTCATTGTCCATGGCCAGGTCGATAGTGGTGGAGAAGCGGAGCTTGCTCTAGCCTGAGATGAGTGCTGCCAGCTTGGTGAAGGTAGAGCTGGAAGGTGTAAAGTCAGTTGCGACAGGATGAGTGTCATCATCAACCCGGAGGGACTCGATTGGTGCAGTCATAGCAGGGGTTCTTGTGGAATTCTGCCGGACGTAAACTGGAGAAGTGAAATGTGACAGAGGAGCAGTAGGTGTGCGTTGGAGCGGCTCTAAAAGTGTGATGAGTGGAGATAGTTGTTAAGACTGTGTTTGTGAAAAAGGATAGGCAGATAGGGATAAGAGGAGGAAAATGGCTTCACCGATGTAGAGGAATAGCAGGACGATGTTGAAAAATGGTAGAAAGGGAAGTTACCACAGGCTGTCTTACCTTAGACTGCTGAAGTGTTATCAAGCTTACTTAGTTGAGAGAATATTTGACAGGTGACTTTGTGTGCAGGAGTTCGTGATGGAAAGCGTAGTAACCGCCCTCCTTACGATTTTCTGAATTGAATTCGATCAAGGGAATATTTGTAGACTCGCGCAGGGTCCGCCATGGTTGCGGTCATGTTCGTTACCCATTGAACACGCCGTCATGTCGCAGCTTAGGTATCATACTAAAGTAGATAATTGATGGTACAGAAGGTCTGGCAATTTTAAAAAAACTGAATCATCGGTGGGTACAAACATTTTGCAAAGTCGAGTGTGAACATAATATGCAGGGTACGATGTGGGTGGCCCGGAGACTTGTTCGGCGCGTTTTTTACATGTCCCCCTACGCGCTTCCATGCTAGCTAACCATCCCATCATCCGCCCCGGTTTTCACACACTTTTAGTATAAAGGAGGTAGATTTTGGTACCAAAATTCAATGATAAATAGGAAAGGCCATAAACCTCAATTGTGACCTGACCAGTAAATCCATGAAGAGGATCTGCGACGGCATTAGGAGGATATTCAAGTTGTTTTGTCACTTGTACTTTGCACCCTCCAGGTTAGCAATGCTGTTAGTGCAAGTTCTTGACAACGTAAGAAGGGATCTATAAGGTAAGGCAACTTACTCAACTAACACTTAATCCGGTGGTACGACGGAGCCCATATAACTCTTACTAGAGTGGAGAATAGGCTCCTCTACGACGGAGGAACAGCCAAACACACCACGTCAAAAATATCCCCTGGAGAACACTCACCAGCTACTAATTGGGCAAAATTTAGTAATTCTAACCTACAAGCCGATCAGTGGCGACTGTGTATTTGGGCAGGTTGTGTAACATGTTGCGTATGTGGTGTTCCGTGATTGTAGTTATGGATTATGCAATGAACTTTGAGATACCCGGTGAGAACAGCTGGCAAGCTCCCTGGAGACTTGCTATTTGCAGATTGCAGATTAAGCGGGGATGGGTTGGTCGATGGATGGATAGGTGGATGGATAGGCGGATGGATAGGCGGATGGATAGGCGGATGGTTGGAGGGCTGCTAATTATTTAGTCCTCTCCAATAGTATAAGAGAAAACTTTCCTCCTCAATCCCAAGAATAGAGAACGGTTTGGGGCGAGGGGGGGTTTATACTCATTTTCAAAATTACCTGACCCCCTTATTTTAAAGCAAACACTGATGGGATGGTGTATCCACAACGATGTGGCCAAGGTAATGATATGTCCTTGTATTGAAATGGTGGTGATGGAGGTTGTGTGGAAAATCAGGTAAAAATTGAAGGTAACACCGCAGCTTAGGGTACCACAACCAGGTTAAGTGTATTTCACGCTATCAAACATCAGTAATATAGACCGAGTGCATCCCACACCTCTCCGATAGGTTCAACGTGAGGTGTAATGATTAGAATTTGAAGTGATTTGACGACAGTATGGTTGATGCTCCCTCCCGTTTCGAGTGATGCCAGATGACGGACCTCAATGCTACACTCATGGCCAAGCACCGCGGAGAAGATGGAGGCAACAGATAAACATTGATCCCATAAGCTTATTCAATACATTTGCTTTAATTTACACCACAGATGTTGAGTAGACAACTTTGCAGTATGCTAGTGTTCGGTCTGGTAGACTAGAGGTGATGCTTTTAAACAGATGACCTTGCAGAACATATAGAACCCTAACCCTGTATATCATGACAACCTGCAAACCTTTCTCTAGTTGTGAGAGTTGCGTTATGGAAGATAGATTGGGCGGCCGCAGGCTGCTGGCTTCGAGTTACAGAAGGCGGATTATGGAGCCATGGGCCGCTAGCTTTGAGTCGTGTAAGATGGATTGTGCGGCCGCAGGCCACCGGTTTCACATTAAAGAAGACAGATTGTGCGGCCGTAAGCCACTGGATTGGTGTGAGTCAGTAACACCTACACGAACACTCCCCACGGTCATTAGCTCACCAACGCCTCAGAAAATCAAACCAAGACACACAACAAATGCTCATGAGAGAGCAGTGCCATGTTAAATCTACTCCTTTAATCCTTCGAGTGAGTTGTAGGCAAGCATGATTTTACTCTAAAAGGTTTATGGTACAATAGCTGATTACAGTTAATAGGTTCCCCGAGGGCACAGACATGAAAGGCTGGATGGCTGAAGGGATACATGAAGGGAATCGTTAACCATGTAAGTTAGTGCTCTACTTTTTCCAAAATCACAGGGCCCTATCTAAAAGCAAACATTGATCTGATGATGCGTCCACCACGATGTGGTCATAATGAGGTGTCCATGATGATGTATTCAATGCACCAATGTTTGTCTCCCATCAAAATCTCCCCTACCCGCGCGTGGGCGAGTTTATGAGGAACCCCACTCCCAGTAAACCTAGTGCCACTACTTCTTGAAGTGTCAGATATGATAAATCAGGAAACTTAATTCACAAGGTTAGTGGACCAAAGTGAACGAGTGATCGCTAGTGATTTGCAACATTTGCCTCCGTTGATAGTTACTTCTTCCTTAGTATTATTTTTCCAATTTGCTGAAAGCGCATGGGCGTTAATAACACACAAAGATTTCCCATTCAGAATAAGGTCTAAGGTCTCCTGCCCCCCTAAATCAGGGGAATCGTTGAGTTAGGATACCCCTTCGCTCTAAAACTAACTGTGCTACAACACCGAACGAACACAGATAAACGATAGGGCCTCATAATCGTAAGAATTATGGTATCCTAGGTCTGTAAAGACCTGCCAGCCGTTTCGGACACTTTTGGAAGGATGACCGCCCTACTACAGCTTTGACACGTTTGGTCCCTGTTGAACCACTTTATTTGGATTGGGATGAAGAGAGTCGTTGAGCCGTTGACGCAGTCCGTATAAGCTCATTACATTCCGTTTAACCTTTTTATTATGATTCCTTCTTCATTGATAGTTGCCTCCGTTTACAACGTTTAGTGATCGCTAGTGAGCAAGTGAAACCAGGTGATTGACAACACTTCTTACCGACCATACGAAGGTCTATTGGAAACCTTACCTTACATACCTAAACCTCAGCCCGTCTGACCGACCTTACTTCATCCTCCTTACCTTACCTAGACTACCTTACCTTACCTAGACTACCTTACCTCACCTGACCTACCTTACAGCACCCTACCGATCTTACCCATCTAACTCACCAACCTTGCCTATAGATACTCCGACCTTTATGAATCATATTTCTTATCATCAGATGGACACTAGATGCCATCTGTTCTTCTTTTTATGTGTTCTAGTATTGTTACTTTTTAACTCAATGCAAGCTAGTGAGTTTGTGAAAGTGAAAAGAATGTTGAGTGCTAAGGTTTGTAATAAATAAATAAGATAGTATGAAAATAAACGAAAAATGATACCCCACAGTGAGCTAAAAACCAAAACCCTCAATATCATTTTTCGTTGATTTTCATACTATCTTATTTATTTATTACAAACCTTAGCACTCAACATTCTTTTCACTTTCACAAACTCACTAGCTTGCATTGAGTTAAAAAGCAACAATACTAGAATACATAAAAAGAAGAATAGATGGAATCTAGCGTCCATCTGATGATAAGAAATATGATTCATAAAGGTCGGAGTATCTATAGGCAAGGTTGGTGAGTTAGATGGGTAAGATCGGTAGGGTGCTGTAAGGCAGGTCAGGTGAGGTAAGGCAGTCTAGGTAAGGTAAGGTAGTCTAGGTAAGGTAAGGAGGATGAAGTAAGGTCGGTCAGACGGACTGAGGTTTAGGTATGTAAGGTAAGGTTTCCAATAGGCCTTCGTATGGTCGGTAAGAAATGTTGTGGCAGTA
>ML120507.1:0-58149 GCA_003788595.2 Choiromyces venosus 120613-1 | reverse complement strand
CTATAACCCCCCCCCGACACCCCTCCATCTGTCTTTGGAGGGTGGCGTGTGTTTGGGGGAGAAACTGTTTCATGCCACCTTTGCGTCAGTTCAGTTGTTCATGTATTGTACTCTATCTTCTTTATCTTTCTCTCTTTTTTCTGATGACCTTGTTAGACAGTGTCGATTACGCGCTCAACAGGAACCTGCACAATCATAGTAATGTCTATAGCATACCCAGTCCCCAAGTATGGAAGTTCCTCTACCTCCTTCGCAAGATCAGGGAGGCTTGCGAGCTCCTGCGTGAGATGAGCAAGTCTTTCGAGCACCAAAACTTTTCGCTCCTGGGGATAGAGCATGACTGCCACGACCACCGGAATAAATAACAGCGCAACCACGTTGTATAATACGTTCGACACCTAGGACCTCAGGTTTAGCGCGTCTCAACCAAGAACACTGCCCCCATCGACTCCCAATAAGGGTGGCTGCCAACCACAAGACTACTTTATCTGTAAAGTAGTGCCGGCCTTACCACATCGCTACAGCTTTACTACCTGTAGGATAGGAGCACAGGTCTTGTTACAAGACTGTCCCACCTTTAACTGTACTTGTAGAACATACGTGCTCCTGCGCACCCGTCCGTCCACTCCCCACCACCTAGCACTTCCTTCTACCTCTCCCCTAGTGCCCACCCACCCTCTATATATAGGTTACAATGGGCCGGGTAGGGTTTGTGGAAATGGATACCGACGACATGGGCATGGGATTATTGACCCGGCCCACGATACATCAGTTTTTAAGGGAAGAGACCTACCCCCCGCTTTTTGTGACGTTTGGTCTCGGGGAAAGGGAAAAGGCTCTGTCTTATTTTTTGTTTTTAAGAACTGGAATGACTCTCTCCTTTCGGGTTACTGTATCGTGTGCCAGGTTAATAAGCTCAAAAATGCCATAATAGAAGACAATAGGACAAAAGGCGGTTCTGTCCCTCAATAAATTCCGAACTACCACGGACAACAGACTTTAGTGGAGAAGTTGGTGGTTTCAATGTTCTATTTTCCCATCCTCCCTCAGCGTCGCCTTAACCTCCTCCTCGCCAATCAAGAACCCCACCCTCCCGCCTCTACAAGGCCCCTGACCGCAGCTTCAATCCCAGTAACCCGCGCTCCACCACCAAGTTCCTCCTCGGCAACGCCCTGCGGGCGCACAATCCTCTCCGCTTCGTCCAGCATGTCCCTCAGCCCGCCATCGCCTTCACCCTCCTCGGACGACAATACACCATCCTCTCAACCCTACACTTGGTAGTCCGCGTCTGCGGCTACCTCGCCCTGTGCCTGGCGTTCCTGATCTACGCGCACAACGCACATATGCAGTAGTTAAAAGCGCTGGAACAGCAGGGGAAGCGGGGAGAGGAAGAGGAAGAAGTGATGGTGGATAAGAATAAGCCGATACCGCTGGATTACGAGAGTGAGAGGGTGGTGGGGGAGCAAAGCGTGGAAGAGGCAGCGCGAGGCGACGGCGAGGGCGGAGGAAGAGGCTGAGAGGAGGAATTTGGTGGAGGAGAGGGGGGATTAAGAAGTGTTTGGATTAGCGGGGGGATTGGTTTATTGATGGCGCGTTCGAAATACTCTGCGGTAGGATAATAATAATAATGATGACTAGCTCTGAGGATTTCTCGGACTGAAGGAGGTTTCTTGAAATGCGCTTGATTGTCGGTTCTGTAATTGGGACTTTTTCGTGAATCGTTAGCCTGGGGGAGGATTCGTGGACTACTGTGGTGTGCTTGTGTTATCGGTCCAACGTCAAGTGAGAGGCATAAACGAGTTCGGCGAGCGATGCGCAGTGCAGTAGGGAGGTTCAAAGTTATCAGTACAGTGAAGGTACACAGAAGAAGGTACAGGTGTTTTTTTTGAAAATACAAGACCTAGTGTAAGGGCTTGGTGACATAATTCGCCGGCAGTTTGGCATTTTACACCAAAAATGAGCAACTTCGCATCCAGAAATCTCTACTTGATCACTTTGATAATAAATATTAAGACTCATTAGATCTTTTAGAATCATATAGAATTTACGCTGCTAAAAGATCAAGGTCTATCAATAGATTTTGAGAGCATAACATCAGAAGTTTTGATGGTGGGCAAAAGACACCTTGAGTTTTATATGGGATTCCCATATAAAAGGTACTTTGCAACAACCTAGAGGCCAAACTTCTCGCTATCAGCCCTCACACAAGGCCGGAAAAAATCACACAATTTTTACTGAAAAATCTTGAGCAATTACAGAGCCCATGATGCTACTTTGATTAATTATATATTGTTCGTGGGAGAGTTGTGAATCGTTAAAGTTGTGCATTTTGGGTGTAAAATGCCAGAGTGCCGATGAATTATGTCGCCAAGGTCGTACTAGTACTAGGGTGTGCACAAAAGTCTGTCGAACTCGGCTCTGGTTGGTCGAATTTACGTGTGTGTAACGTGAAATATCGAGGGAAACACTCCATCTATGCTAATTTTTGGTCATGGAAAAAAGTGTGTCGAACTCTTGGCGCAGTGGCTAGAGCAAAATCATGCTCTCCGAGTGGTGGATAGGTGCATCGAGCCAATGAGAGGCAGTTTGACATACTTTTTCCTTTCTTTTTTTTTATTAAAAACTTTTCGATTTTGTAATGACTAAACTACAGTTTTCTAAACTTACGCTCAACCCCCGGTACCTTTCTTTGAGGAGGTAGACGACACACTCCGAGGTACAGTATTACCGTACCATATTATCTTCTGTTATCCAGTTTTCCGCCAAGACAGGGCGTTATGGGTACTTGGTGTCTAAAATCGGCTCTTTCAATCGAGTGAGGAAAGTTTCGAGAAATTACATGTCCCACACCAAATGTAAGGTACTTGGGAGAGTCAATGATATGAAAAGAAAAACTTTAAAAATTTCAATCTCTCCATAGATAGCTTTACTTGCCTCCAGTAATTGCTACTACAAGCTCTAATAGCCCTCACACCAATGGCTTAGAACTAGTAGGCCCAAACCTGAAGCATTCATGGTAACCTAGCCAGCAAAACAGTGTTTTTTTTGGCTGGGTGAAGGCCGCCTTGGCACGAAATACTTAATTAGCAAGCAACTTGAAGGAATTCATCAAGCCCCAATGGCCTAAAGATTTTTAAAAAATCTGGGGAAGAAAAGAAGAGGCATGACATCCGATCTATGGATCTGTGCTTCTGAAAAGCCGCAATTTTGGGTGTGTAACTGGCGATTTCACAATAAGCTACGAGAAAGTTTCTTTTCTTAACTGCAGCCACATGCTGTTGGACACTTAGAAACCGGTAAGCGCCGGTATGTACAAAAGATATTTCTGCTCACTCAATCCCTACATGATAAGAAAAAAAAAGATCATAAGAGTAAAGAAGCGTAATTCTTTAGTAGTTGTACGGAAAGTCTCTCTTAATCATCTTTTATGTTTAGGTTGGGTTCATTTTAATTTTATCTTGTAACTTTGGTGGTTGGAAGAAGTGATTTCAGACAACAGGCACCATCAAACCTTAAATAACTCCCTGTCTTGGCGGAAACCCGTTAACAAAAGATAATACCAGTACCGTAAAAACTCGAATAATTGGACCGTGTGCTATGTCGTTGGGCTTTCCTCTCTCAGTAAGGTCAAGAATTTTTGTTTTTTTATTCTGTCCCAGAAAGGGGAAAGGGGCTGTGGTTTGCATTGTTTTTCGCCCCCCCTTCCAGAGAAGGGAATTTTTGATTACATATCACCCGGTCCAATTATCCGCGTTTTTAGGGTACGGGTACCGCAGCCAATAGTCTGGGATGGGCAGGGTAACATTGGATATATATCTCCCACCCACCCGTGATCCCCTCTCCATCTTCCTTCACGATCCACCACCCCTCACCTGCCTGCCCACGCGTCCTCGTGCATACAAGATGTCCATGTCAATTTCCACCCTGTCAGAACATTGTTCTGGACACGAGGATAGGATGTCCATCATTTCGACATCGCTACACCATTCCGGCCGTGATGAAATGTCTATTTCATCAGAACACCAACCGTCGGTGGGAATAACCCTCAGCTACCCCCGTCACAAGAACCAACTCTGCGCGATTTGGACTCCAGGATCCGCAGCTTGCATAATATGTTGCACCAACGCGACAATAAATAAGGCCACCAACACCGTCAGTACGAGATAGGGGTCCACAACGAGCTTGCGAACCTCGCTTTTCAAAACCACGAGCTTTCTGAACGAGTAGAGTGCGTCCTCGAGCGTTCGGAGGGACTAGAACGCTTCCTCCATCTCCTTGAAGGTATGAACCCCTGACCCATACGATATCTGTAATGATACTAACACGTCCAAGGACAACTCGCGCATTAGCTGTGACAGATTGTTCCAGTAGTCTTTTTTCTCTCTTTCTATTTCTTCTATCTCATGTTATGTACTTGTTGACTTGACTGCGTTTCCACCGTACTTTGTCAAAGAGGGGGTTTGTGTGCGGTGGGAGGTTTCTGTCTACCTCCCCACAGCCCCCCCCAATATCCCCATCCTCCCTCAGCGTCGCCTTAACCTCCTCCTCGCCAATCAAGAACCCCACCCTCCCGCCTCTACAAGGCCCCTGACCGCAGCTTCAATCCCGGTAACCCGCGCTCCACCACCAAGTTCCTCCTCGGCAACACCCAGCGCGCGCGCAATCCTCTCCGCTTCGTCCAGCATGTCCCTCAGCCCGCCATCGCCTTCACCCTCCTTGGATGACAATACACTATCCTCTCAACCGTACACTTGGTAGTCTGCGGCTACCTCGTCCTGCGCCGGGCGTTCCTGATCTACGCGCACAACCCACACATGCAGCTGTTAAAAGCGGGGGAAGAACGGGGGAAGTGGGGAGAGGAAGAGGAAGAAGTGACGGTGGATAAGAATAAGCCGATACCGCTGGATTACGAGAGTGAGGGGGAGGGGTGGGGAAGTAAAGCAGGGAAGAGGCAGTGCGAGGCCACGAAGACGGCGGAGGAAGAGACTGAGAGGAGGAATTTAGGGGAGGAGGGGGGATTGAAAAGTCTATGGGTTAGCGGGGGGGATTGGTTTATTGATGGTGCGTTTGTGGCTAACAATGTTCGAGAGAAATCAGAAAACGGTATGGCGAAGGTTACAGAATCAAGATTACAGTAGTGTGTGTGGACGACAACAGAGCCTGAATTGGACGTTAGCATTGCATTGAGAGGATAAGTGAAGAACTAAAAGATTGTAAGTACATTGAGAAGATTATCCGCTATATGGCTTCATGTGAGACGATGCCCAGAATAGAGCAGACCAAGGCAGGCGGAAAACATCGGGAAGGTTGGGTATTGGAGACCATCTGGTGGGGCCATGTCCGGAACACACCCCAATAAAAACTGAAGTATCAAGAGCACATCATGAAGGTAGAGTATTGGATGGCGCCGATTGGGACCTCGTCCAGAATACACTTCAACAGCCTTGGAGGGAGGGATCAAGAATATATCGGGGAGATAGAGTACACCTGGGACTGCATCTAGAATAATCTGAAATTGTAAGTGAGGCATGAGGAGAGCGTTGGGAAAATCAAACGCAATGTCAGGAACGACTGGAATTGGGAATAAGAACATTGGGATACAGTCCAGAAACGATAATGACGTGAGGTAACATCTGTAAAGTGAGTGAGGGATTTAAGATACATGTTCGAGAATACTCAGACGTGAATTAAGTATTCGAAGTGTGTTGGATCATTCCGGAGGCTAGAACTTGTTAGTAAGTTGCCGGAGGTTGTTAGAAGATGGTGGATCTATGGTGGTGATCAAGGAAGTTTGAGGATTGTTGTCTAGCATTGTTGAAGGTTCCGGACAAGTGCAGAAGTATGGAGAGAAGTGTAGGCAAGTATGGAAATGTTGGGAAGATACTTGGATATATGTTTTCCTTTGTTCATTGATAATTTTTTTTTTTTTTTTTTTTGGGTTGAGTAAGAAACTGGTAGGATACCAAAGGTGTTCGAAGGTTGGATTTGATATGATATGTATCATTGCATTTTCCGGTGGTTAGATTGAGGCTTTGATGGCACTACATGAACAACATCTTTTCATCCATCCATGCTCCTGTTTCTTCCTGGATACCGAGAGGAATGTCTACCTAAACCCCATTAGCATTTTCTCAATAAACAAGTAGGAGTACTCACTTCGGTTGAAAGGTAAGTTCATGGACACCCAGTGTCAAGGATAATAATAAAAAACTCACCAAGCCACCTCCCCATGGATAATAACAAGCGGAAATATCGTCCTCACATTTGGGCCATATGTATAGCCATCGAGCATCTGAACCCTTTCTTCAGCATCAACCTTAGTAGTCTCCCCCAAGTATGGTAAGCCCAATTCCTCAGCAATTGTGATATCCAGTGTTTGGTGAGTGACGCCCAAGAACAAAACATTGTAACCTTCCGGAGGTGGAATAATTTCGGGCCTGACATCATGAATACCAATGAATCCATCACTCTTCATAGTATCATGTTGACGCTTCTAGTCAAAATACGTCCATATGTTCTGCAAAGAGGACTGTCGAGCGATTGTATCGTAACTTGGAGGCGCGGAATATAGAGCTTGCATGCCATGCACATGGCGTTAGATGGTACTGCCGGAGAGAAGAAGTCTGCATCTAGGAATAGCGTTGACTGCTTGCTTGCTGAGGAACCTCAACACCTTTGTCCCCATCACATGATTTAACCAGCTAGAATCATAGTGTGAGATTAAACAGATTCGTCCTTCAATTTTGTTCTGTCTCCGTCTGTGGATGGTGGAGGGCTTAGTCTACTTCTCCCAGAGTGTCAGGAAACCCCTCCCTCTTACACAAATTATTCTTTATGCTTAGTCACAGATCATTATCCCTGCATGTTGCCTTATTCCGCCAAGTCTAGCTGGCGGGAATCCAGACTAATCACTGCGGAATGTTCTCACTGGGTGAAATCTTAGAATTACTATGTCGGTTCCCGTTTTAGTAATTAAAGATAGATTCTTACCTGGTGCTTGGCCCAGGTTTTTAGTTGCTTTGAGCGCTTGCACTCACACTACACCGCTGCCTATGTGTGGCCATCGCCTCCCCTATCCATCGCGGCCAAAATAACGTAGCACAGAGGTACTCGAGGGTGAGCATAAGTCTGTCAAATGGTGTTGAACACATTGAAACTTGGATCGTGGGAAAAAAAAAAAAAGTATTATTAGTATGATACAGTAATCAGGAAACCAATTGCATAACCTCAATCTAACTACCAGAAAACACAATGATACATATAATATCAAATCCAACCTCTCGAACACCTTCTTTGGTATCTTACCAATTTCTCACCCAACCCAAAAACATTATCAATGAACAAAGGAAAACATATATCCAAATGCCTTCCCAACATTTCCACACTTGCCCACACTCCTCTCCACGCTTCCGCACTTGTCCGGAACCTTCAACAATGCCAGACAACAATTCCCAAACTTCCTTGGTCACCATAAGTGATCCACCAGCTTCCAATAACCTCCGGCAAATTACTAACAAGTTCTACCTCTTGTCAAGCAGCCTCCGAAATGTTCCAACAGAATAAGAGGAAGGGAACGGAGGTAGGAAGGGAGCTGAGGTTGTACTCGGAGGAGTGGGCATTTATGAAGTATGAGGAGAGATGGAAGGGTCAGAGTTGGTGGGAGGAAACGTTAGAGTGGGAGAGGTGGGATCACTTTTAGGAGGCATTGAGGGATGCAATGGGAGTTAGTGATCGAGAGTTTTCTTATATTTATTTTTGAGAGCGGCTTTGAGGTCTAACAATCTCTGTTTTCCACACAAACGCTAGTAACCACCATCTAATAAAAGTAAAACAACATGACCACAATCACTTCATACCCTTCAGCTGATCCAACTTGTGCAAAATTCTTTCCTCCAAAGTGCGGATCTGCTTCGCTGTATCTTCCTTCATCCTGTCCTCCGAAGCGCGGACCTCCTTCACTATCTCTACCTGCATTCTATCCTCCACAGCCGCAACCAACGTGTTCACTGTATCCAGCACTTCCTTCTTCACTTGCCTATCGTAATGGAGGACTTTTATTGCAAACTTGTTAATGTCAGCGGGAATAAATTATGAGACGACGCACTGTAAAACCTACTGTTCCTGCGCCCGTCACAAGAAAAGCGAAAACCCCCCACATAGCTTTGTCAATCTTGGCCTCAATATTGCCAATCTTCCCCTCAAGCCTGGCCTCAACTTTGGTCAGATTGGTGCTAACGTTGCTCATCTGCTCGGTCAAGGTTCCAGTGCTGACTTTATAGTCCGTTTCGAGTTTGAGAAGTCTCCCTCCGACCGTGTTATCCGCAGGAAAGGTGAACTTTGCTCCACTGGAGTCCGCTGCACTGAGCAGTATGTTGGTACTTCTCATCTACCGATCCAATTAATATCTTAATGAGATGCCACTGATAGAGAAAACTTACCTGGCTGTGGGCAAACCCTCTGCGTTGAAGACATGCGAACATTTGACGTGGGAATCTCTGAGTAGTAATACGAAACATGATGAAGTGCTGAAATCCAAGTCGCTGAATCGCTTACTTCTTCCCCAGGACGGGGGATTAGCCCCCTACTTATGCTATATAATCAGGCAAAGGTTGGATTGGCGCTATTGTAGATTTTCTCATACAAAATGTCTTGTCAAATGCTGATGTTGTATGGCTTGTTTGTTGAACCCTCCTGTTCATTGAGCCCGCTCACCGTCTATGTGTGGCAAGCCGGCGGACTTCGTTCCCTCCTGTTGCCTCGCTTCCTTAGTTTCCCTTAGAGTTCCCTTTAGATCCAATCAGACTTTTGTCGAATTATCCCTTGGACGAATGGCACAGTCAAACTTGTCACCTGGCCCATGCACCCTCTACTTTCTTAGTGACGGGAAATTATTTGCGAGAAGTTCTCATCATGAAGTGGCTGTGTTGCCCTCCTCCAATAGAGTTTCTCAGAAAGCTGGGTACGGATCGGGTGTCAAGTTTGACTGTGTCGTCCCTCCAAGGTATAGTCTACGGTATGATACCATGCCTTCTCCATGTAGCGCCACGCCAAGCTTTACTGTGTGGTGGAGCGAGTGAACCTTTTCAACACCATGCTCTTGGCGAAAAAACCTCCTGGATACCATTGGGGCGGGAGAGTTCATTTTTTTTTGGAAGCGACATTCAAATAGTGTAGTTTGAGGGTATTGAAAATGGGTCTACAGACCCTCAAATCAGTCTGTTTTATTCACTCTATTTGTTTAAAAACACACAGACTGAATTTTATTGTTTTGATGGTCTATTCGCAGTTGCGGTAGAAACTGTGATCAAAGTTGGAGGTTTTACACTTTTACGATGGTATATTCCTCGGTGGTGGGTATCCGAAAAGTTGGTACAGTACACCAAGCGCATGGCAAAGAAAAGGTTTTCTCGTTTGCCAATTGGTACCTCAACTCCATCAATAAGAGCCATCTCAGTTTGAGTATGGTGCAAGAAAACCAAAACGTGCACCAGAATCACCGCCAAGATGCAACCGGATCAGTGCCAAGATTTCGAGTGAAGCTCTAAGATTCCTATCAGTAAATTTATCCGCAGTGACCAGGCTTGAGACATGTTTTACCCAATCAAACTCTGAGGTGCGGCAGAGATGGTGTTGCATTGTTTAATGTTTACCCGCAAAAACAAGGCCTTTTCAACCGTTCAAAATCATCTTTATTAAGCAGTTACTGGATATAGAAAAACCACTACAGGATTCTAGCTAGCTTTCGCTTTCTGGTAGTGGTTTTTTTATCTTTATCAAGTGTTGGATGGAGCCGATTTTGAAGCGCAGAGATCATAAAAATTCCGGTGCATGTTTTGGTTTTCTTGCACCATACGTGCAATACGCATCCAGTAACTCTCGCGCATTGCACAAGCAAGCTTTGACAGTCCAACTTTTGCACATATTTTCATTTAGACTTCAGCGTATGCAATGTGCCGGAGGGTATGGGAAAGGTTTTCCCAATTGAAACACAGGGGTGCGGTCGATACCTGAGCTTGAGTGGCGACTGTGAACGGTCATTAGGGAGGTTCTGCTATGTTACGACCGTCGTAAATTGAACTACACTTATTTTGTGGCGGGTATGTGTGTTGCAACCAGGTCAGAACATTGAAGATTCACTCCCGTTCGCAAAGTCTTCGCGGAAAGAGAGGTACTGTGGCAAGGTCTTGGCGGTAATGAAAGTAGCAATACAAGTGATTGCCGGGTATGGAATGACTGAATTTTATAATTTACAATAACACCCTCATTGCTAGTAACCTGCTGGAGGTCTACTATACAGGAAACCCAAATACTAGTATATTTTTGAAGCTACCATTTAATATGACCTCTTGGAAGGTCGTCCTAATGGTGGTGCATCATGTGCGTGGCCTCGAGTTCGGTATATCTTGACAACACTTCGAATTGCTGATGGTGGAAGACTGCACTCACGAGCTATCTACTCATAGTTCAATCCCAGATCTGACATCGAAGCAATATCGGTTTCGCTCATATCGTGATCTATAAGCTTGAGTATGTGGAGGTGCCATTGTCAAACTTGATGGGTAAGTTCGCTATCCCACATTCCGGCAATGCCTTGTAGTGCTACTCTCATTACCGCCAAGACCTTGCCACAGTACCTCTCTTTCCGCGAAGACTTTGCGAACGGGAGTGTACAGTTAGAAACTTGGTGTCGGTTGCAAAGTTTGCGCTTAAGGCGTCAGTGCCAATCACACCAAAATTTGGTAAACAGTGTAGACAAAGGCCTGTTACGACCGCCTTGTTTAAGAACTGTTCTTAACACTTTACTAGCGCGGCCGATAGGTATATTAGTCACGTGAAAATAATAAGCAAAGTTTTGGTGAGGCTTCTTTTTTCAAGCTTGCGGTGATAAGACACGTGACTAATATATCTATCGGCCGGGCTAGTACAAAAGTTGAGCCGCAGTGCACTTAGACAAACTAGGAAAGGTTAGTGTCATTGCTCTGGCAATAAGTACAAGGTCCGGCAAGAAGTTATGGAACAGTTATTTCAGGTTAACAAGCCAAATATATCCCTGTCTGTTCCGGTTAATGGTCCATACCCTTGTATCATACTCATGTCGCCGGATTGAAGTTGCGTTTCCTTTGTGGGTATAATGCGTCTCGGCGTGGTAACGGGGGTTGTTTTGCAAGCAAAATTCGAGGTATCATACCGGATACAAGCATCACGAAGCACAACGAAGACATCTATGGGCGCGTGAGATGAGCCAAATGCACACAAAGGAGCGAACATAACAGCCATCCTTTATGCTCATATTCTCCACCATCCATCACAATTGTTGTTTCCCCCATGCGGTGTGTCTTTGATGCTCGGGTATGATGTGATGATGCTCACATCCGGTACTTTGAATTTTGCTTACAAAACAACCCCCGTTACCACGCCAAGACGCATTATACCCACAAAGGAAACGCAACTTCAATCCGGCGACATGAGTACTAGTACAGTTCATGTTACGACAGTCGTAGCAGAGCCTCCCTATCGGAGGTAAGGACATCAATACTAGGAATAGCTGAAGTAATAGGTTGCAATGGCAAATTTTGTAAATACTGTATTTATATAGAGTACAGCCGCATTCGCAAAGTTCTCGTACCCTGGTTGGTACCAATACCTGGCTTGGCTATAGCAGATGTATTATGATGTATCATAGTGTAACATCGACCCCATACTGAAGATCAGCTGTGGATGGCGGTCCAGGAAGAATGGGAGGGGATTGACCAAATTACTCTTGATAGACTTGTAGATAGTATGCCTGACCGGGTGGGAGCTGTGGTTTCAGCGAATGGTGGACTTACTCCTTGATGTTTTGCTATCATACAAAATAATACATCTATTATTGCCAAGCCAGGGATTGGTACCAACCAAGGTACGAGAACTTTCCGAATGCGGCTGTACTGTGGAGGGTAATTTATATCGTACTAGGGTTGGGTGATACCCTGTATTGTAGCTAGGTCTTAGTCACTGTGACTTTTGTTTCTTAGCTAGTCTGTTTTTTTGGTTGGGACTGTGGGAACGAAAAAAGGTTTAGGGATAATGGTGGAAAAGTTAGCTTTTAGTTTATAGACCTAGGAAATTGTAGCTAGGTTTTCGTTGGTGGGACGGTGTTTAGTATTTGTGGGTTGTTGTATAGTAGGTTCCTTTATAAGGAACAACCACTCATTAGTTTTACAGAAGAGGGCCGACGAGACGGACATCAGACAGAGCGACAATGAATGCGAATTTATTTTTGTTTCCCCTTTTCTGATTTTACTTTCTCTTCGACTCGACTGTGATTCCCTTCGACAGACTTTGTTTTTCCAAAGACGACAATTCAATTCCCAGCTGTGCGAGCGGCGTTTTGCCCACACCTGGTAGTGTTTGTTCCTCCTACGACCGACGATTCCTCTTTCTTCCTGTCGTTTACCTTTCCGTGAAGCGAACCTTCTTAGCCTTGTGTGTCTTTGAGACGGACCTGTTTTCTCATTTCAGGACGTGTGATGTGAATGTGGCCTCTTGGGTCACTTGGGAATTTTCTGTAGTGGTCAACCGTCATCGATCCATCCTACATCTGGCAACCAACAACCAGAGGACAGCAACACAATGAGGACCAGACAAGCAACAACCATGCATAGAGGGACATCGAGAAACGCAACGAAGACATCGACGGCCGCAACAGACCATCACAGAGAATTCGAGAGCTTGGTTTCTTTTCTCTTTCTTTTACCTTGACGCTTTTACAGAGATAGTTAGAGAGAGAAGTACAGTATGCCCAGACAGTGGGAATTTTAGTTTCTGTGTTTAGCTCCAGTTTGCTTCAGTACTTTGTGACCCGGGGAAAGTGACCAAGCTTCGTGCCAACCCTCAGCCTTTAACGAATCGCCTACCTCCGGAGGGGGAGGAAACAATACTGTCGCTGTCTCCATGCATCTACCGTATCCTTTCGTAAAAGTCGGATTGGAGCTAAGGGCAACCGAGCCAACAAGAGAGCCCGAAGGCTCCCAAATCGCCACACTTTAAGCAAAAGTCAAATAGCGATTGGACAGACCCTCTTTAGCACAAATCGGACTTCTGTGAAAGGATACGGTACTTTCCATAGTCAATACCAATAACATGTCTGAGTCTCTTCCTGTTGACCATGATCAAAAGGCGTTGAAACACAAGTGACATCTTACCTACAAGCAGCGATGTCAGATTCAATGTTTGTATGAGGATGCTAAATGGTCTATGGAGAGATTTGTTGAAGATTGAGGGTGATGAGTTATTTGGTTGTAATTGCGACACTCTTCCGACTATTATAGTCACACCATTTCTATTTTCAGATAACTTAGCTTTTGCATATACTTTCCTTTTATGAGTTTTATTTATAACAAGTGATGGACATAAGTGTCGTTGATTGTTAGAGTGTATCACTGTTACGTTTATGTTTCCACATCTTTCAGTCGTAACTGTTTCTCGTTTCTGTGTATTTAAACACCGGGATATCGCACATAGTTCAACAAGGATAACAAGGATTACTCTTCGCTACGCTCTTTACCTATCTTAACCACTCTCTTTTCTACGCCCTGGTAATCATCTCAAAGTTGTTTCTCCATCGAGTTTTACCGCTCTTGCTGTTCTTCCAGTCAGCCTCACGCACCATTATCGATTAAATACAACCACAATCACTTCTGACCCCTCATCTGATCCAACTTGAGCAGAATTCTGTCCTCCGAAGTGTGGATCTCCTTTGCTATCTATACCTTCATTTCGCTCTTTGCACCTGTGACTTTGCTTTTCATATTCATTTCAGATGCCGTGATCAACGTTTTCGTCTGGTAATGGCTTTTTGCGAAAAAGTAAAAGTACTGAGTACATACAATGCTGAAGGAAAGAAATGATTTCCTCCACTTGTGCCCCCTCGCACCCCGCCTGCTCACAAAACACGTACCCCAGCCTAGGCTTTCCCACAACCTCCCAACATTCTCCACCAATGTACAATTTGGCTCGCTTATTTGGGCAGTTATTCCACGGGAAAACATCATAAAAGTGGGTGAAGTCCATGCTAAGGGTGTCAACTTCAGCAAAATGTGAATTCGTGGGCGACCTGGAAACACCGTAACGATGTCCAGAAATATTGACAAACGACGGTCCCCTATCATCGTCTTTAATGCCTAAGAAGTAGTGTCCAGAGTAGTTTGCAATCAGGTGCTCTTTTCACCTGTTGGATTATTTACCTGAGTGGAAAGATATGTCAAGGGTGAACCAGTATCCACAAGAAGGAAGACCCAGTAAGCCTTGCCCGATCTAGGTGTGACAACCACCGGAGACACCATCTAAAACTTGCTACCATAAACAAAGCACTTGCCAATGTGGACAACTTTATTGGCCTCTCCCTTAGAGGCCAGCGGACAGCAGCGAATGGTACGGGATACCAACCATCTCTGCTATCTTGTGTTGGAGCTTATCATGGTCAACATCAGTGATCAAGACATCATAATCCTTCCGATCTGGGCCACCGATATCATGAATGTCCACAAATTCACCACACTCCTTAGCCAGTTGCTGGCGCTTGCTGATGAAATAGGCGTTGGGGTTGACGTCGGAAGAGAACCATTGAACGGTTGTATTGTAACTTGAAGGTCCAGAACACAGAGCTTGAATGCTATGCACATAGTGTAAAGTGGTACTGCTGGAGAGAAGAAGTCTACGTCTAGGAACAACCTTGACAGCTTGCTGAGGAACTTGAACATCTTTGTCCCGTTAGGTGATTTAACCAGCTAGAATCATAATGCGAGATTAAGCAGACTCTCCTTGCCTTCAATGTTGTTCTGTCTCCGTCTGTGGATGGTGGAGTTGCAGGACTTCGTCTACTTCTCCCAGAGTGTAGTGGAAACCCCTCCCGTTTATACAAATTATTCTGCATGCGTAACTACAGATCATTAGCCCTGCGAACATCTCCGCCCCGCCAAGCCCAGCTGGCAGCATTCCGGACTAATCCCTGCATACAGAATGTTCTCACTTTTACTGTGTAAAATCTAAAAGTTACTGGGTGCGTTCCACATTCCAGCAACTAAAGACAGAATCCTACCTCTACTATCAGAGGCCGGGGGTTGCTGGAAATGTTGCTTTAGTCCCACCTGTCCACAAGGGCCATAATCACTTCGCTCCCGCTACGTCTCTCACTACCACCTACTTCGCTCACGCTCGCGGCCTCTTCCGCCTTCGCCTCAAGGGGTCCCGGACTCACCATAGTAATACCATATTGGATAGCAAGCTCACCAATCCTTATTTATTATTCTGGAAAGTAAAATCAATGCACACCGCTATTCCTGTTTCCCTAGCCAATTCAACAATACAGATGCTGTATCCAGCCAAGCCCATCTATACAAAAGCAAAACATCTCTCAATCCGTGACCTCCATATATGCCATCCAGCCAGCCCGGACTAGAAATAGAGCGAGCCATCATGAATTAGTTAAATTAGTTACATGCTCTATTAAGGATAGAGAATGTACCACTTACTCACTGGCATTTAGACCTTTACTGAAAGCCCGCAAGCCTTCGTAATGGAATCGCAATCCTCACCACCAGACTGCTTCCAAAGCTCAAGCAGCTGGGGCCACTCTCTCATCGGCTTTCTGTTTCCGTCAAGTGCATGCATAGTGTGAAGTCCTACTACCAGGGTTGTTGGCTGGCAGTTTGCGAGTTGCTTTTCAACACGGCTAATGTCTGCCTTGAAACCACCGATCTTGGTATCAATTTTGGTATCAATATTGTTCGCAGCATCGCACTGGTCCCGATACCAGTCGCGATGATGGCCGATGCACCAACAACCAAATGGCCAGAGTTGCTACGCAGGAATGCTTTGACTGACGACATTCCATTAGCAATAATCATAGAAAGGGCAGAGAACAAATACCAGTGTTCATATTGGTCATGACTACTCCCATCAGGTCAGATGGAGGAGTTTCCCGTGTGTAGCTGAGTCCCTAAAGCAGCCCATGGATTCAGCAAGTCAGTCTTCCATACTTCAGCCACTAAGAGAGGTAAATATTAAACGGACTCACCTTGTCGTTGTGCAATCTTTATTCTTCTTGTAATCCCCTCATTTCACTCTATTCTGCCATCGCATTTTTCAATAAGGATGAAAGACTTTCTCTACTTGTACCAGAGTGCCGGGAAACCCCTCCCTTATACAAATTATTCTGTGCGCTATGTATTCAATGTGCTACGCCACAGGTCATTATCCTTGCGAGTCACCTCACTCCACCAAGCCCGGCTTGCAGCCTTCCGAAGCATCCCTGCTTCCGGCTCGTTCCGAGATATTCCTCCCAAAATCTAATATACACTGCGCGTTCCACGTTCCCGCAGGTAAAGACAAAATCATTTACTTTGTGCTTCGCCCAGGTCTTGGGTGTTGATGCTGGAAGGTTCTTGGAGTTACACTATATACGGGAGTGACGGTATGATTGAGTATTGAGGAGATTCTGGTGGAACATTTCTGGGCATGATAATAGTATTGATGGAAAGCTTTGGTGAGTGGGAGAGTTTACCATGTCTTTCTTTTGTATCGGTGGGTTTCGGAGAAAGTTCTGCAAGTTATTTTCTTTTGTTGTGTTTTGGAATATTGCCGAAATGGAGGGATATCTGCGCTAAGCAAGAGATGATGTTTGGATTTGTTTTCTTTTGATATAATTATTCCTGTCTTTTGCGAATATTTTTGAGGTTAGGGAAGTTAGAAAACTTGGTTACGAGTAGCCGCTGGAAAGATATTGAACAGTTAATTTAGGTTAACCTGCAAAATAATCCCTGACTTATGCGAAAACACCTCCCCTGGAACTGGTACGGGGTATCAAGGGTAAGTCTGTTGAACCATGGAGGAATGAGAGGAGCAAGATGCTGGAAGGGGAGGGGAAGTTGTGAATGTGAGAGGGGGGAGACTAGAGATCATACACTACTATATTGTAGTTTGGGGGAAAAGGAGAGGGAGGAAGGGATGGGAAGGGGGGAATTTAAGTAAAGACGGGTGGGTGGATATATGGAAGAGATGTAATTTAGCGTGGAAGGTAGTAAGAGGGTGGTGGGATTTGGGAAACGAACGAAATGGATGGAAAGGGAGAGGAGAAGGGGAGAGATGGAATTTAAAATGAGGAAGGGAGAGAGGTTGGAACCGAGGGTAGAGAACGGAGGAGGTTGGTTGGAAGGATAGAGTGAGGATGCAAGGGGAAGAATGCGAAGGTTGAGGGAGAAAAGAAGGAGAGACAAGAAACTTCTGGCGTATAGAATGCGACCCAATGAAAGTGGCATAGCAAAGTCGAGAAGAAATTTGTTAAAAGAGGGGATATGAGTTAAATTGGATTATAAGAAAACTGGTACTATATTAGGGCAGACACTCTCTAGTTTATCGGAATCCGTCGTGTAGTCAGTATAAAAAGGAAAAGTTTAAAAAAAATGAGAAAAAAAGAAAGTCTGTTCAACATCTTCTAGTTGGCTCCAGGGCTTCACGGCCACTCAAAGAATGGTGTTTGTTCCAGCCACTATGCCAAGAGTTCGACTGACTTTTTTCCTTCACCTAAAATTCGCATAGATTGGTCGAGTAACCGCAGAAATGCCATTACACACATAGTAATTTTGACGAATCAGGCCGGTTTTGACAAAGGTTTAACAGGCTTATGCTCACACCCAAGTACTACAGCTTCCTGGCCACCACCTCCCATGGTCCCTCGAAAAACAATCTCGCCTGCAAGGTATTATAGTCCAACCATAAGTTAGCCTTGTAAAACAGAATAAACAACGCACCAGGCAAATTAACATCATTAAATTGAGACTTTGATGCCACTACATGAGTGACATCGTTTCATCTACCCTGCGTGACCCATGCCACTGTTTCCTCCTGGATATCGAGAGCATTGGCTGCCTAAACACCATTAGCCTTTTCTCTTTAAACAAGGAGGAGCACTCACTTCAGTCGAAAGGTAAGGCCATGGATACCCGGTGTCAAGGATACAGAAAGCCCAGCGAGCTACCTCTTTGTGGGTAACAACAAGCGGAAATATCGTCCTCTCATTCGGGCCATATATATAGCCATCAACCATCAGAACTCTTTCTTCATCATTAACCTTAGTAACTTCCCCAAGTACGGTAAGCCCAATTTCTCCGCAATTCTGGTATCCAGTGTTCGGTGAGTGACATCCAAGATCAAAACATCATAATCACATCGTAATCATCTGGAGGGGGGATAATTTCCGGCTTGGCATCATGAATATCAACAAATCCATCCCTCCTTGAAGCATTGTGCTGACGGTTCTGGTCAAAATACTTCCGTATGTTTTGCCAAGAGGACCGTCGAGTGATCGTATCGTAACCTGGAGGCCCGGAATACGGAGCTTGCATGCCATGCACATGGTATAAGGCGGTACTGCTGGAGAGAAGAAGTTTGCATCTGGGAGCAGCCTTGACTGCTTATTTGTTGAGGAGCCTGAACATCTTTGTCCCTGTTACATGATTTAACAAGCTAGAATGATAATGTGAGATTGGCCAGACTTGCCTTGCCTTCAACGTTGTTCTATCTCCGACTGTGGCTGGTGGAGTTGAAGGACTTCGTCTACTTCTCCCTGAGCACTGGGGTAATCCCTCCCTCTTATTCAAATTAGTCCGTGTGCTTAGGCATAGATCATTATCACAGCGGACATCTCTATTCTGCTAAACTCAGCTTGCAGTGTTTCGGAAGAATGCCTGCATCCAGAATGTTCTAACTTTGACTGTGTAAAATTCAACAATCATTGTGTGGGTTCCACATTCCAGCAACGAAAGACAGAATATTACCTAGTGCTTCACCCAGGTCTTTAGTTCGCTTGCATTCAAAATACGCCACCACCTAAGTCTTGTTGTCATCTCGCTCTCCGGCTCGTTGAGGTCCCTTCATTTTGCCTCCGGACCCGATGAAATAGTGAAATACATCAATTAATTTCTTTTTACAAAATAAGTAACTCCGCCCCCAACCTCACTTGCATAATTACTTCCACCCGTCTCCCCCAGATTTCACCTGTCCACAGAACAGATCAATGTTGACACCAATCACCCAATTCCATCTATAAAAAAAGTAAAAGAGGATGGTGTCACCTCCTGCTCAAACAGCCCATTTTGTATATGAAAAAGAAAAAAATAAGGAAACAAGTAAAAAAGTTCCAAAACATATATATTGTCAACAGGAAACCTCTATATATCCTGTTCAGTAGACTACCTTCCAGGCTTTAATTTCTTCACAATGTAATTCACTTTCTATTCAAATTTCTTCATGATGAAGCCCACCCTCAGTTTGAATTCCCTCTGAGTACCATTCAACAAATAGAAGTCAAGTGCTCCTGTGACAACAAGGCCACCAATGAGGAGGTACATCCAACAGTCAATTTTCCTGTTAAATTTCGTTTTGATCATTGTCCATCATCGATGCTAATTCTTTTTTGGCCTGCATTGAGGGTATCTAGGTTGGTGCGCATTGCAGTGACAGTCTAACAATATATTAGCACAATTTTCCTATCTGAAGGCAGTTTCTAAACTAACCTTGCCCAGCTCACCAAAATGCTTCCAGGTAATATATGGAGCCATGTAAGGAGTAAAATTGCCACCTGCAGAGTCGGCTAGACCACTGCCACTGTCAGTCTTGTCGATGTTACATCTTGGAGCCACCCAGATAGTATGCAGTTTGTATTCTATGAAAGCTTTGAGCTCACCAGAGTAGTAGTGATCACTCTGCTTAGATGGTGAACTTGAAGAGGGTGGTAGTGAACACCAATAGGCTTCAGTGCTTGCTTGTTGAGGAGCCTGAACATGTTTATTGGCTGTTTTTCTCTGGAGGCAATATGCGAAGCAATTATTGTGAGCTAGCCAGGTAGAGAAATAATGTGACATCGTACAGACTCACTTTGTCACTATACTGTAGATGCTCACTCACCATTGTGGCTCATTGCTCAATCACTGGTTGCTGAATTGAAAGGTTGAAGGGACTTTGTCTCTTCCCCCAGAGTGAGCAGGAAATGCCTCCCTCTTATACTAGTGCGGCTGATAGATATAATAGTCACTTGAAAATGATATTGCACGTGATGGCTCTGTTGTTGAAGATTGAGGGTGATGAGGTACTTTCCCTCTGCTAAAATAGTGCAATAGTTAAGTTAGAACTTGGGATAGTTATTTGGTTGTAATTGCCACACTCTTCCGACTATTATAGTCGCATCATTTCTATTTTCAGATAACTTAGCTTTTGCATATACTTTCCTTTTATGAGTTTTATTTATAACAAGTGATGGACATAAGTGTTGTTGATTGTTAGAGTGTATCACAGTTACGTTTATGTTTTCACATCTTTCAGTCATAACTGTTTCTCGTTTCTGTGTATTTAAACACTGGGATATCGCACATAGTTCAACAAGAATAACAAGGATTACTCTTCGCTACGCTCTTTACCTATCTTAACCACTCTCTTTTCTACGCCCTGGTAATCATCTCAAAGTTGTTTCTCCATCGAGTTTTACCGCTCTTGCTGTTCTTCCAGTCAGCCTCACACACCATTATCGATTATCTGTTGCCATCCCAGGTTACTCGCTCGCCAGACAAAAGTGTGGCGAAACTTGAGATTAGTCTCAATGATAATTGGTAAACAATTGACACTCACAGGTGTATTGGTGAAGCCATATCAAAACTCGGGGCAGCGAGCCATCACGCGCAGTAAGCAAAGTTTTGGTGAGGGTTCTTTTTTGAAGCTTTCAGTGATAAGTCACATGACTAGTATATATATTGATCTTACTACCGTAGAATCTCAAGTAATTGGACCGTGTTCTAGGTAGTCCAAAATTTCCTTCTCTGGAATAGGAGCGAAAAAGACACAGCCGAAGGTGAGTTGCTCAGACCCTCTGAAAGGCATAAAAAAGGAAAAGAAATACTAGACCTTACCAGAGGAGGCAACTCGCACGACATAGCACACATGGTTCAATTATTTGAGATTCGACAAGAAACCCTTTTATACCATGCGCTTGGCGTACTAACTTTTCGGATACCTTCCACGGAGAAATATACCTTTGTAAAAATGTAAAACCTTCAGCTACGATCACAGTATCTATCGCAAGTGCGAATAGACCATCAAAACAATGAATGAGCCATGAAAACAATAAAATTCAGTATGTGTGTTTTTAAATAAATAGAGTGAATAAACCAACTTGATTCGAGGGTCTGTACTGGTAGACCCAGTTTTCAATAACTTCAAACTACATTCTTTTTATACAATTTGAATCTCGCTGCCAAAAAGAAAAATTTTGAAGTCTCCTGCTCCCTTCGAAGTTAATGATCTCTTCCATGACAATTGCAATAGCTACAGTAAGTCTGTGCTTCTCCTTTTGGTCTGTTTTTTGTTATTTTCTCCATCCAGGTTTTATTTTTTTTGGATGGTATGTTTCTCGGTGAATGGTATCCGAGAGGTTTTTCCGCCAAGAGCATGGCCACTGAAAAGGCCCACTCGAGATTCTACAGTTGTACCAATTATTCTTTGCACTACCGCAGAAACTCGAATACCGTATAAACTCGAAAAACTCGGTATGCAGCCAAGCCCCTCATGCATGGTCTGGGGTAAGGACCACCTGCATGGCGTACTATTTTGGAGAGCAGGACTCAAGGTACGCTGGTATATTTTCTCCAGTCCGCCCATACACATCCTGGTCTCGTGAATACGGTGTGAGAGTTGCTTCTCAGAATGTGGCTCATTACCGCTTGTTGTCATTGCTGCTTCTTTTGGGTACTAGTGTGCGGCTCAAATGCGAATTATTCCTCCCCGTGCATACCGAGTTTTTTGAGTTTATACGGTAATTGGACTGTGTGCTATGTGTAACCTGATTTGTATTCTTTTATGCCTACTGCTCTAACTAATACACAGACCACGAACTAAATCGCATCACTGTTCGGCTTGAGATGCTACCTCAGCCAAGGCCCCCTTAAAGAAATTCCCCCTTTCCACCTGATTGCCTACCACTTCCAGACCCTCCCTCTGGTGCTTTTGACAAAGGAAACTCCCCTACCTCCCCTTCTTCTCACTCCTCAGCTTTTGATTTTTCTGACAAGTACAAAGGAAACCTACCCCATCCCCTCCGGGCCTAGTAGTTGTGTACTTAGTAAAAATAATATCCCCTGTTAAGGAAACCTACCCCATCACCTCCATGCCCAGTAGTTATATACTTAATGAAATAATGCCCGCTGTTAAGGAAACCCACCCCATCACCCCCATGCTCAGTGGTCATGTACTTAATGAAATAATATCCTTTGTTCAAGAAACCCACCCCGTCACCTCCGTACTCAGTGGTCGTGTACATAACGAAATACCTCCCATCATTAAAGGAAACCTACCCCATCACCTCCATGCCCAGTAGTCATGTATTTAAGGAAAAACTATCATCACAGCTTTTCTCTCCTAGGTGCCCGGGCCCTCCTCTCCTCACGGTCTCCCCCGTTTTTCCTTTTTTCAGATACCTCATGCATGCTTCCTGGCATGGCTCTCTTCTGCTCTTTTTGTTCAGACTATCATTTTGTTGCATATCTTGCAGGGTGTTCTTTTTGTTGGTGGCCTGTGGGCCCCTCCCCTGGGCCCTCGTGCTGGTTGCGAGGTGGAGATGTTTATTGTGGTACCTTGGATCTGCATAGTGTCCATGGTCCATTGTCATTTCGGCCTTGTCCTCATGGAGTCTGGCCACTCTTCTGCCTACTTTAGGAGTTCCTTCTGGTCTTTGTCGTTGTGGAGTTTGGCAGTAGTGGGTTTGATTATTCCGCAGAAGTTCATCAGGTGTTCTGGGGTGATAATGTCCCTGTTACATGGGTACTTGCATCTCTTGCCGAAGGTGTCCTAGTAGGGCCAGCCTTGTACTATTCTGAGGTAAATTAAGGTTCCAAATTGTTGTCTCGTGGCTCCTTGGAGTTGTTTGTATTTCTCCCTTGGTTTTCTCTTGTATCTGAAGTTTGCATCTTCTAGCTGTTTTTTCCATTTTTCTAGGTGGTGTCTTTTCAGGCTTTCTTTCCCTATTTTAATGTTGAGGGATGTTTGAATTATCTTGTTGACGCTTGATTTGGCTCATTCTTTGGTGCTTGCTGTGTGTCCATCCAGGCAGTTGGCCCTGAGCATGAGCAGGTTGTGTCTTTATTCGGTGTAGTGGTTGAAGGGGGGGATTCCTAGTTCTGCATAGATTGACTCCTTCAGTACTTTGAGTTCTATGCCAAATGTGATTCATAGGATCCTATTTAGGGTTGTTTGTGCTTCTCTGATCCCTGTTTTTGATTTCCAGACCTCGATGCCATATGTCAGTTAGGGTATCAGTAGTCCCTGTATTAGCCTCAGTATTGTCCATGTGTTGAGGCCTCCAAGCTGGTATCTTTCTGTCATTACCCTTATCTGGTAGCTGGTTTTGGTTGCTTTGGTGATCCATTGTCTGATGTGTCCTTCCTATTTGAAGTCATTGGTGATGAAGTATACCAGCCACCTCATTATTTCACTTTCTGATAGTGTTGTGGTGCTCACACTGGGTGAGAGTTGTGGTTGTTTGGGTGTTTTGATGTGTATTTGTTCAGTTTTGGGGTGGAATAGCTTGTATCCTACCTCCCTCCCTTTCCGTTGGATTTCGTTTATCATGTTTTCATGGGATGCCTGTCCTTCATCCTTGTTCTTATATGTTGTAGCTACTAGAAAGTTGTCTACATATGTGAGGATTCTTGTTGAGGTGTTTGGTGTGTCCGATATCTGGATTGCCACCATGTTTCTTTGCACTGATGAGGAAGAGTATTGGTGAGAGTGGAGAGCCCTGGGGGGTTCCTTTATTTGTGGCAAATGTTCTCAAGCTTTTTCCATTAAACCTGTAGCTTGTATTCCAGTTAGCTGCCCAGTGCCTTACCCACTACCCTAGGTGTGCATCTTTATTTCCTATTGTTTCGCAGACTTTGTCCATTTGAAAGTGGTTGAAGCCGCCTTCCATGTCTAGTGCTGTGAGGCACACATTGTGTTTGGTCTCTACGATAATACCTTGTAGGTTTTGGATGGTATCTATTGTGCCGTGGTTCTTCCATCCTCCATACATGTTTGTTCCTAGGAGTTCGAGTTTTGCTATGTGGTGTACTGCTGCTCTCTCTAGTATTTTGGCCAGGATGGACTGGAGTTGTATCAGCCTCCAGCTTTTGGCAACGGTGTATGTGGCTTTTTTTGCTTTGGGAATTAGGATGGTTTTGCTGGTTTTCTATTGATCTGGCATTCCTTCTTTCCATGCTTTGTTCATTGTGGCTTCGAAGAGGTTCACTCTCAGCCTCCTGAATTCCTTGATCAGCCTTGTTGGGATATGGTCTGGTCCTAGGGTGGCTCTATTTGATGAGCTTTTGATGGCCACGTCCAGCAGTTCTATCTTGAGCCTGTCATGTTCTATCATTAGTGAGTGCAGGCTCCTTCTCTGTTCCCTTCTATATAGGGCTTTCTGCAGTTCCTCGGCTATGTGTTGATGTTCTGCTACTATGTTCCCATTTCCCTTTTTGAGGGCTGGTATGGGGTATTTGGTTGTCCTGAGTTTGATGCTCTGGAAGAATTGTGGGTCCGTTTCTTCCTGTAGTGCCTTGCTGTTGGCTTCGAGTTTAGCCTGCACAATACGCTTTTTGAAAGCTTTTCTCTTGGGTTTGATTGTTTCACTGGTAGCCTCAGAGTGCACTAGTGTCAGTAGTTCCTTTCTTTCTTTTTCCAGGTCCTTATTCCAGAAGGCCTTTCCCCCTGGCTTTGATGATGGTGTATGCTTTAGTATGATCCTGGTGAGTTCACCTTGTACTTCTCTTGGGCAGTCGATCATGGGGTCCATGTTTAGCAGGTCTGTACTGATACTGTCCCAGTCTGCCTTGTCGTACTTCAATGTTCTCTCCTTTATGCATTTCGAGCTGATCTCTGGGCATCTGATGCTGATTGCTTTATGTCCTCCAGAGGCTATTGTTAAGTTTTGTGTTTTGATTGCCATGTTCAGTTCTCTAATTACCAGATCTATGGTTGTGCTTGCATTCCCGGGTCTCGCTGGGGGGTGTATAATTGAGTGTGGGTTGTGTATCGTTAAGTATCATCTTTTGGTCCACTCCTTGAGTTGTTTTCCTGCTTTGTTGATTGCTCCTGAGGACCAGTCTGGGTGTATGGCATTGAGGTCTCCTATGATAATGTTTCAGGGTCCCTTATACCAGTCATTGTATTCATTGAAGTCTACTGCTTTTGGTCTTTGGTAGGCGAACATGATCTCAGTACCTTTTGTCTATAGTGATATGTACTGCCACTCTATTCTTTCCACTACAAACATGTAGGTATATTCATTCTTGATATAGGTAGCACAGCCATACCTAGCCGCTGTCGTGTTTGCATAATATGTGTATCCCTGGATTTGGATCCAGTCATTATTTTCTAGGTGGCATTCTCCTATTGCTATTATTTTTGGTTTGAGTTTTTGTAAGACCTCAAGTAACTCTGTAACAACATTCATGTACCCACCAACATTGTGGTATATTATATCTGTGGTCGCCATAATCAGTTATGGGAGTTTTAGTTAGGCTGGGTTTTGGGTGTTGTTTGTCAGCCTGCTACTGTTCCTGACCCTTCTCCTGTTTCTTCTTTCTCTGTCTCTTCTTCCTCTCTTGCCTCTAGTTCCTTTGTTTTTGTGGCTGGAGACCGGGCCCTTGTCCTTGTTGGGCAGTGTCTGTCTCTGGCGAAGTACAGTATTTCTTCGCAGTTGGGACATTTTCTTATGGTGTGAGAACAGGTTCTTCCTTTCCCTATTGTGCAGTATGGCATGGTACAGTGGTGTTTTTTGTTAGGATGATCCTCGTAGCAGTACTTGCATGTGGGTGTGAGCCGGCAGTGGATGGTGTGGTGTCCTAGCTGTAGGTAACTTTCGCAGCATGTTGATGAGTCTGATCTCATATATTTTCGAAAGGTGCACTTTTGGCCCAGTATAGCCAGGGTCAGTTTGGTCTTTTTTAGGGATTCCTTGACCCAGTCATTGAGTTCTACCACTACAATGACTGAGGACCTTGTTTTGTTGTCGGCTTTGAGGGCTACCAGAGACCTTATCCATCTTGGTCTATCCATGATCCGAATGGCTGGGTTGTAGTATGAGATTTCCCTTTCCAGGTCTACCTAGTTGGTTGTGGCTATCTTCCAGTCTTCTGGGCTTCAGTCTTCTTCTCCCATGGGCACGCCGTCGATGACGATGTTGGTGGTTGCCATGTCTGTGGTTATGCTGAATCCGAATACTCCTTTGTCATTGAGGGCTTTGGTTATGGCTTTGGCAACGTTGAGGGCTGGTTCTGCAGGGAGGTCTTGGAGGGTTGTTAGGACTAGGTCCTCATTTCAGTTGTATTTTGCATATGTGAACTTGACTCTTGATACTTTGTTGACTGTGTTTCTAATTTTCGTTGGTGTTAGCCTTTCCCCTTCTTCTATCCTTTGGCCTCCTTCTACAGAGCAGATCAGGAGGCGTCTCTGTCTGGCATGTGAGGTGGATGGGGCCATAGGTGCTTCTTTGGTGACTTTTATTCCTGGTGCGTTCTGGGCTCCCTTTTCTTTTCTTTTGACAATCTTTTATCCTTACATGTCTATGCCTACTGAGAGTATCGCTGCGTAGGTCTGGGAGATTGAGTTTGACCTTGCCTTATTCTGTTTGGTACTGGGGGGGTCCTGCTCTCTTTGGCTCTGGGGGGTGTTGGTCTGTTATTTGTTGTTGAGCTTGTCACTGTTGTTGTACTTGTTGTTGTCAGGGTCATGGGGCCCCATCAGGGTTCGTTGTCTGTATTGCTGTCAGGGTAGGGTTGGGCTAGGTTTGGTGGGACTGTGCCGGAGTGCGTATTCTGTCAGTGGGTCATCCAGTTCCTTTCTCCTGTATTGCTGCCATTATCCTATTTTCCATTTCATTCATTTTTTTGGTTAGAGAGTCTTCTAGGGTTGTTAGTAGTATGGTCACTGCTATATTAGTCATGAGAGCTGGGCTGCTTCCCATGTGTTCTCTTATGAGCTTAGGGGTGCTTAGGTCTAGGATGGTTTCTCCATCGTCTCCTGTCAGGATGAGTGGTACGGGAGTGTTGCCGAGGCTTTTGACTACTTTTTCTTTTCCTTTTTTGGTTCTGGGCATTGGAATTGCCTCTGTTTGCTCTGGAGTGAAGTTTCCGGAGTCTGTTGCCAGAATCTCCTGTGTTTTTTTGAAGCTTGCGATGGGGGAGGAGAAGTAGACCCTTCTTGGTAGTTCTTGGGAGGTGGTGGTGTGTTGGCTGTCTCCTATACCTGTGCTATCCAAGTTTTGGCTGTTTCCAAGGGACATGACTACGTCTGTAGCTGGTTGGAAGTCTGGGATTTGTACCTATGGTACTAGGTTCATGTAGGTGTCTGGGGGGGGAGGAGGGTGGTATCTGGGATACTATGATTGGGCTTTCTTGGGATGGTCGGAATGAGGATGCTTGTACTGGTAGCTGGACTAGGACTTCCTGGTCCACCATGTTGACCATTTGATCCTCAAAGATCTTCTGGAGGGAGGTACGGAAACCTTGGAGGGGGGCACTAATTGTGGGACCTGTGTCTACTGCTGGTACCGTGTTTGCTAGCTGGATGTAGCAGGTCTCATTGCATACTAGTTCTCTGCGGACATTGAGGAAGGTGCTGCCTTGGGCCACTATCCTGTTTCCTATGTTTATTGCTTTGTTGGGGCAGCTGGCAGTGTGTTCGATCCTAGAAAACATCAGGAGGAGGGTTTGTAGTGGGACCCTGTAGGGGGACCCTGGTGGGAGGAGAGATAGTGAGTATGGTCTTGGGCTCTTTGTGGGGCTTCCCAGTCCCCCTAGTGGGGAGGGAGGGAGGATAGTTCAGTGTGCCATGGCATTGAGGGTGTCCTGGTTGAGGGGTAGAGATATGTTTTGGTCTGAGAAAAAAGGGGGGAATTTGCAGACTATAGTGTATCCTTTTCAAAAAGGGAGGAAGAGGATATAAAGGAGTCCAAGGATTCTTGTCTTCTTGGGGGGAGGGGTTCTTATTTATACTTGTACTATGTAGTCAAAAATTCCTTTCTCCGGAAAGGGGGCAAAAGCACTGCCCCTTTCCCCCTTCCGGGACAAGATAAAAAAAAAAAAAACAATCTTGACCTTACTGAGAGAGGAAAGCCCAATGACGTAGCATATGGTTTAATTATTCAAGTTTTTACACTTCTGTTCTGCCCCCTCTTGGCTTGATGTTCTTTCATGGGTATTTGGCACTAGCTTAGTATGATGTTTATGAAAGAAGATGGCACTGTAGAGGTTTCCCTGATAATACTTGTTTCTCTTTACATATCTCAGGCGTAAAATGCAGTGTCAAAACAAAAGGGAGAAAGAGGAAAAAAGAAGATTGTTTTTGAGGGAACTTCCTCAACAGTAGGAGGCACTAAATGACAGTCAACCAAGGTAAATGCAACAAAAAATCCAGAGAGACAAAATCCATTCACAATTTCCCCTTCTTGTATCTCTCTTGTCTGCTGCTTCTTCTTCCCAATACTGGGTCAAACTCCTCCTTCAAATACAACAATCACTGTCACCAGCCCCTGACTTTCTAATGAATTTATAATGCAAGCCCATTATGACTTATCCACCTCATCTACTGTGTGTCCATTGATGTATCCGACAGTACACCACAGATCATTATCCCTGCAAACATCTCTATTCTGCCCAACCCAGCTTGCAGAATTCCAGACTAATCCCTGCATGCGAAATCTTCTGACTTTTACCATATAAAATCTAAGAATTACTGGGTGCATTCCACATCCCAGCAGCTAAAGACGGAATCTAACCTCTGCTATGCAGAGGTATTTAGTTGCTAGAAGCATGACTTTTACCCTGCATTGGACACAAGGACTATAATCACTTTGCTCCCACTATATGATCCAACTGCTACCACAGCAGAACCCAGACAGTAATTCTTAGATTTTACACAGTAAAAATGAGAACATTCCACATGCAGGGACTAGTCAGGAAGGCTGCAAGCTGGGCTTAGCAGAACAGAGATGTTCATAAGTATAATGATCTGTGGCTGCACACAGAATAATTTGTGTTGAGGTGTAAGTGTATTTCAGGCGCACCACCATTATTAGACTTGGCAGCATTTCAGCTGGTTATTTTGCTTGGGGTAACTACCCCTGCTGATAATATCATGACGTTTGTAAAACAGATGGCTATTGCATACCACCGAAGTTTTGGCCAGAGCCTCAGGATCTTTGGGTATGCAATAGCAGTCAGTTTTACAAATGCCACAATATTGCGAGTACATATTAATCACCTCCATCTCTCCATCATCTCTACCTTTGATATGTACAAACAACAGGAACATGGTAACCCTTGTCATGATCTGATAAGGATTTGATCATATACCCCATTACTATATGGAGGAGTATAGACATCAGTCACACTTGACCATATTATAAGCACTTTGTAGCCCTCCTTTCCCTTCCCTTCTCTCTTTTTCCTCAATATTCCTTTACATACCACTCAACTCAACTCCAGATTATCAATACACTCAGCTCAGGTGCCTAAGAGAACATCTTATTTTCATAATGTGGCACAAGGACTGCTCCTCTATAGGGACAAATTCTATCCCTATTAAAAGAAAATGGTGGCTTCCTGGCCGTGTTTCAGCTGAAGACAAAATGTCTCTACTTATTGGAGACCCCGATGAAAGGTTAGTCTTAGACTCATCCATGTCTAAAACTCGTGAGGATTCAGAGTTTTCTAACCTTTACTTGGAAAGTGAGGAGGCTGTATCTCATGGATGCGAAAAACAACATTCTGGCACTAGTAATTAGCATTCCTCTTATATTATGTTGTGACCACCACCTAACCATCACAAGCTTCTTTCCTGCAATTTTCCTCACTTTTGGTTTTTGCCCTTTTCTCAACACCACGAAACTGCACTTTTCTGAAATACCTCACTGTCTCTAGGATGTAGCTTACCCTAACTGACAAGCTTTGCCATGGCTGACACCGATACCATGGACACCTCAGGACTGGGACCTTCCCACCTGCAAACTCCAGAGACCCCTACTCCAGGTGGCTCGAAAGGAAAGGGCATTGAGGACCTGCACCCAGAATACACCCAACTCATGAACCTCATGAACAACTACTTTGGAAAGTTTGGGCTTGGGAAGAACAACCTGTTGGTCCAAACCATTACGAATCTCGAAGTGGATGATTTCACTACCAGATAACTGGCCTTAACTATGATTATGCTCTCCCTGGCAACTCAGGTTGTGAACTTTACGATTTTAGTACAAAATCTTGATCGTATAGTACAGGACCTGAGGGGTGAACTATGGCCACCCAGGAAGTAACAAGCCCAATTGGGACAATTGGGCAAGGAACAGCAGATACAACAGAAGCAATCCTACATGAGTGTGGCAGCTCAGCCAGCCCTGGAGGATACCGCGACCCCCAAGAAGGGAAAGAACAAGTGCAAAGCTGATGACCTTAAACCACACCAACCTCCCAAGCCCAAACAGGTGAAAGAGGATGATACATCTGACATGCCCACCCCGGAGAGAAAGGGGAAGAAAGACAGGGCCAACAACACTCACACCGAAAGTCCAGCGAAAAGAAGCCTCTTCACTGTAAGGCTAGAAGTACAGCCAGTAGCTGATGCACTAAAGAAGGAAGCGATGATTTCGGTTGCTATTGCTGACATGCTCACCAAGTGCGAGTGTTCAGCCCCCATAAACCTACAGGTCAACTCGAATAAGGTCAACTGAATAGTTACCGTAATAACCCCACCCAGGACAGACTCATCACAATACTCCATGTACCTCGAGAAGATGTCAGTGGCACTCAATACCATCATTGGTCCTGAACAACCACAATACACATCATTCAGGAGAGCCTTTATGGATGTGGACGTCATTATACACGGCATATCCCTACAAGCAATCCCAGAAAACATGGCAGAAATAGAGAAGTCAGTTAAGGATACCTTCAAAGCAACCCACAAGATCAACGTGACAATGGTGAAGTACCTCAAGCCTGATGCGGCTGAAAGGTCGAAGAAGAGGTCTACATTGATAATTATCTACATCCCCAAGGCTGAGGTACAGAGGTGCACACCGTCGGTTTTGTTCATGGGGAAATATAAAGAATCAGCGGTCATGTGGCAAGCATCAGCTACAACCAATTATCATTGATGCTCAAAGTTCCGACATCCGGAGGCTGGCTGTAAGAGCATGATCTAGGTCTGCCCCATCTGTTCAAAGGGGCACTCCTACAGAGAACACCAGTGTCAGCAAATGACTTGCCGTAGATACCTGAAGATTGTCCCCAATTGCTGCCTCATGACACCTGCCAAGTGCCCTGCTTGCGATGGAGAACACATGATGATGGACCTGAAATGCCCAAAGAAACTGGCGGTCAAGGCAGCAGCGAAGGAAAAGTATGACTTGAGGATGGCAACCCTAGCCACCAGGGCTGGAGAGTAGTCGAACCTGCAATAGATATCATCATATTGGATAATCAAGGACATGATGACAGTGATGGATGGAAGATAAATGTGGTTCAGCACAATTGCAGAGGGAGCAATAGTGTTTTTCTTTTGTTATTTCACATAGTTAGGAGTTTCATGGTTTCTTTCATTTGTATTCAAGACCCCCCACTGTACAGTGGGAACCTGCTTAGGTCCCCAGGTTTCGAGTGTATTTCTTTTACTCATGCCCAGGTTCGCATATGCACATACATTAGCTTGAAGATTTTGCTTGATGTTTTCTTTATTTTGGTTCCAAAAGAGGAGGAAAATACATATTATATTTGAGAGTTTTTTCAAAAAGGGGACCCATTTTGGGGCCCCATTGTTCTTTTGGCTTGAATAATGTCTACAATAGACTGGTGGAAGGGCAGAATATCATCCCTCTTGAAGCTGTCTTTGTTGAGACGAATGACCCCACCCTTGTGGTGGGTGACCTGAATGTACACACAGTTTTTACTGACCCCTTACATTCTTTTATTTCAGATAAGAGGAGGAGGGGGGAAAACTACATGAGGCTGGCAGCCCTGGGAGGCTACAGTATACTAAATATGCCAGGGGTTCATACTAGGTTTCTGGACAATCCTACATTACACAGACCTTCCATGATTGACTACATACTGGCAAACGCTTCAATGATGACCAGTTTTTTGATATGGAAGGATATATACTAGCAGACCAGATCGGACCACATAGTAATCCTAACTGAAATCACCTTGGAAACCCTAGAGCTAGCTAGTCCAGCCCTGAACTGGGACAAGATCAATTACGGGAGCGAGGAGGGAAGCCTAAACCTGGTAATCAAAGAAGACTTGGAAAGCTATTGGAGTGGGGGTGAAGCATTTGAACTGATACTGTGGGCAGAGGAAGTACAGGAGGTCTTCGAGAAGAACTTGTGAAAACTCCTAGGCATGGTGCAGAGCTGGGCCCCAATGAAAAGACCGACAAGGTGGTCGAAGGTGTGGTGGACACGGGAGATCACCCAATTGAGGAGAATATACATGACAGCTGCCTGGCATGTGAGGCATGACGGGAGTGGAGTGGAATAGAAGAAGAAAACCAGGAAGGTATACAGAGTGGCGATCATGAAGGAGAAGAGGTGCCACTTTGATGAGTTCCTGGCAAACGTGAAGAAGAATGATGTTTGGACAGCCCACTAGTTTACCAACCAGAGAACGCTGATGAGAGTGCTGGGCAGCAATAATGACCACCCGGATGTCACCAGCAACATCATAATGCACCATTTTGTCCTGCTGAACCCTGACCTGGTTGATCTAATGCATCTGGTGAAATATGAATTGAGTGAGGAAGAACAAATCTCCAGCCTGGACATGTTTCAGGCACTGGAGAAATGCAGTAATAGATCAGCCCCTGGCCCTGAACAGGTACCATACTCAATCTGGAAGAATATACAGCAAATCAACCCAAAAGCTTTACCGGCATTGATATAGGACATGCTGAGGTGTAATCTTCACCCACCAATGCTGAAGCAGTCGATTGGGGTCATACTTTCAAAACCAAACAAAGTGGACTATTCCGACTGTGACAGCTTCAGAGTCATCACCCTGATGCAGACCTTTTCAAAGATAGCCGAGAGGATAGTGAACAACAGATTGATGAAGATTGCTTTCAAGACAGACATGTATGCGATTAACCAGACAGGATCACTTCCACAGAGGTCGACAGTCAATGCAGTACTTACTGTGAAAAACTAGACAAGTGAAGTACAGTTTGCCAGCAAGAAGGTCAGCATGATCTTCCTTGATGTGAAAGGTGACCTTGACAATGTGAATCATCGAAAGCTCATGGAAAGGCTGGGGCAGGATGGCTGGGTGCCAGGATACCTGCTGGACTGGATCAGGAACTTGATTAGCAACTGACAGATCACATTAGCATACCCAGGGAGCCCGAGGACCCTAATGATGGTCAATAAAGGGATAACACAAGGCTCACAACTGTCACCTCTCCTGTTTGTGATTTATGTCAGCTTGCTGCACACAGACATGGACGATCAATTTACACACTCCTTTTCTTATGTTGAAGACTTCCAAATAATGGTAGCCAGCAACTCATGGTACAGGAACGTGAGACTGCTGGAAGAAAAGACCCATCGGATTGCGTAGAAATTGGGTGCATTAAGTCTCAGTTTCAGTATTAACAAAACCGAGCTTATGCATTGGTAGACATCCAGGGAGCAGGTTGCAAGGCCTATGGAAGGCACTATGATTCAGTCCTACATGGTGAAACTGGCTGTCAGGACACTTAAATGGTTAGGCTACTGGCTCTCGAATATCACTGAAACAATGACTCAATTCACGAAAAGCCTAGCCTTAGCTCAAGCAGCCTTTTTCAGAATCAAAAGACTCTTGACATCAGGCAAAGGACTCTCACCATATGGGGCCCACAGGCTAGTGAAAGGGATTATTCTGCCAACTTTGCTTTATGGTGTGAAGATACTCCCTCTGATGGTGACTATGAAAAGAAAGATGTAGACGTTTTGGAACAGGGTAGTGAGGTGGATCACAAACACATTCTTCACAACCAATTTGACAGTACTATCAGCTGAGGCCTATTTGGCCCCTAAATGACTTTACATCAAACAAGTCTCGCTCATGACTACGGCACAGATTGCCATGGCCCTGCCTGAGAATAACATAGCAATGGCGATGCTCCCTGGGGGTTACCCTATGGTTCGACCCTTTCGGTTGGACTCTAACAGGAGGCTGGAACTTTTGAAGAAAAGAAGTGTGCATCTGAAGACTTAGAACTCATTGTCCAAATCCAAGATCGAAAGGCACCTCCCGATAGATGAGATAGTGGGTATGGCGGCTACAGTTTTCGTGCAATGACCTTACCCTGAGAAACCAAACAAACTGTCTCCCATCACCCAGGAAGGTGCTAAAGGCTGGGTTGAGGCAAAGGAGAAAGTGAGGAAGGAGATACACCAGGAGTGGATGGATTCCAACTACCCACATTACTATGTGTACAGGCCACTGTACAGAAGCTGCTGGAACTTTATGCTCCTGCCCAAGATTCAAGCTGGCTGGATACATCAGATGAGAGCAAATAAAAGCTATTTAAATGCCTAAGTGGATTGGTCTGGACAGGACTGTGACCCTACCTGTGATTGGTGTGGTATAGCTGACCAGACATTTTATCATATCATCACAGATTGCCCTGCCCTTGCAGCTGGAAGGGAGCGGATAAACCCAGAGGTTTTTGACATAGGGCTGGATTCGGCCTTGTGAAAGGAAGGGGAAACAAGAGGAAAGCTGGTGAAGAGTTTTTCTATGTTTATTTCTAAGAATATGGTGAATTTTCTGGTGAAGCTTGGAGGATTTCCTTTTACTAGGGGTTCCAATTTGGGTTACTAAAAGAAGATTGTTTTACAGCCCTTAAGGCTCATGATGGATGACATTGATTTTTATCGGATATTTGTTTCTATATTGGGGGTTGAAGTTTCTTTTATTTAAATAGGTTTTCTAGGCCATACTTTAGGGTACATGCTGGGTGTTTTCCTGTAGTTACGAATAAAACCAAGGATTCAACAAAAAAAAAAAAAAAAACCACCTAACCATCATATAATCTTTCCGCCCAGAAGCATTCCAAGTCTCGTTCGGGAAGCGAGTCAATCAAGACTGATTTTAGTATAGACAGCCTTCCAACTTCAATTCCTGGCTGTATGAGTCTTGACGATACCGATATGTATGCACTAAAAGTACATATTAAAGAGATCACTCAGAAGCTTTCTAAAAACTTGGTTGTGCCAAATGACAAACGGTTCGACATGCTGACTTTATACTAACCTCCATCAACCTGGCATACTAACTCAAGTACCTAGACCTCTTTCTCCGGACCCTATCTATGATGTGAACGGTCGCCGTACAAACATCCGAGAGGCCAGATACCGTGAACATCTAGAAGCTGAGCGTCATGACTTGGTGGCGTAAGTTTGGGCAATGAACCCTCAGTACAGGCCTCCTAGCCATTATAGGAAACCGGTTGCCAAGCATGAAAAGGTCTATGTACCTGTGGGCGACTATCCAGAGATTAACTTTAGTAACTATTAACTAACCCCTATAATCAAATTAATGCTGTATTGAAGACACAAAGAAAATGGCATATACAAACATTAAGGGCACGCTTGTGCTCGCAACTTCTACTAGTTGGATTGCTCATTGGTCCTCGTGGGCATAGCCTCAAGCGTATTGAGAAAGAGTCCGGGGTGAAAGTTGCCATTCGCGGTAAAGGTTCTATCAAAGAGGGGAAAGGGGGGAGTGATCTGGCTCTAGCTTCTGATCAGGACGAAAATCTGCATTGTCTCATCATCTCGCCTAACCCGGACCTTATCCTTAAAGCTAAGAAGATGATGAAGGAAACACCTGTTCCAACTGTGAGTTTTAATTTTTCACTGAAATCTGCAAAACTCTAGCTCAGAATATTCTAGGTGGTGAGATTGGTTACCATAGGTACGACTGTGCCAAAGAGACCAATTATACAGCAGGGGTAATTTGCAGGGTATGCGGTAACGTGGGGCATTTCGGTCGAGACTGCATGGACCATCCTAGAGGTTGGGATTGGCGTGATAAAATTGTCAATTCCAATTCGGGAGATCATGAATATGAGGTTTTTTTTCTTCTTCCCCATTACCAATCCCTGATAACCCTTTGACGGTACAGATACTAAATATTTCAACAGGAGTTTATGCGTGATGTCCTAGGAAGTGACAAAACTACTGTAGGGGAGATTGCAAACCCTCCTACTGGGCCAAGATATGGTAATAATACCTCCGGGATGGGATATAGGTCTAAGCCATGGGAGGGTAATTCCGGTGCTGCCGAAGCCCATGGACACAGGCAGCTGGAACTTTGGTTCAGTCATGAGAGCTTAGTTCAGTCGTCGTCCAACCCCCATGGAGGCAGCCAAGTACGTCTTTCATCAAGCCTCATGAGATCAAAAACCACTGTATCCCTAAAGGCCCTAAAGCCGAAGGGGATCCAATCCACCCATGGTCAAAATCACAATCAGGACGAGGTTCAGACGAAGGTCCTAGAGGCATTGGTCAGAATAAGGGAAATATGAACTCGCGTACTCCAGTCCCATCCAATGGTCTCCACGAAAACATTGGATCTAGAGAGAGAGACAGCCGTGCTGAGATGCAATCTAGAGCCAACCGTGATCTTTCTCCCCAGAAAAATACCCGCGGATATACTGGCTCTAGTGGTGCTCATGGTTACAATAGAGATAACAGGTCAGCTCGCAATAGCCTACATGATTTCCAGGATTGTGTCACTTCAAATAAACATAATGGGTCACAAACTAGTGTAAGAATCTCACTAATCTATTCAATCTAACAATCTAACCTAACATACATTTTGCACAGCGCCCCTGGGATAAGGATAACTCCAAGGCTTATCCTCTAGCCCCAGGACATACAGGGTTTCAGGGGACTGTGGGACAGCGTGCTTCCAACGGATTCGGTCCTTGGTCTCACCCCCCTCCACCTCCCATCCAGGCTCCTCCGAGATCTCCGCCTCCACCTCCCTTCGAGCCCCCTGCCGATGGCTTTCACCCTCGTAGATGGAACTAGCTCTCCTGCAGATCTCAAGATTACTACTAACCCAGCAAGCCAGAAGCCAAATTATGCCCGACTAAAAAAAAAAAAACCAAGTGTAGCCCAGTTTATTAAAAAATATCTTTCATCACATTTGAAAGACCATCTGACCTATGTGAGGATGCTTCGTCTATTTGTAGCTACTCTTTATTTGGAATAACTCGTACATCTAGTTATTTGTATGGTAGTCTAAATTATCAATAAATTCTGTTGGAAAATACTTGTGTGGCTTTCCTAAAGCTTTGTGAGACAAACTCTGCTCAAGATGCGGGTTGAACTCTCAGCCTTATTGGACCATGGTAGGAGGGAAAAGCACCCATGATCCTGCAATTTTGAGCTGACAGCGTAATAGTATTTACCGCGCTTTCGAGAGGTTCAAGACTATCTAAACACCTATATACCATATATCATATTTTGCCTTCCTTGTCATACCATATATACGATACATACGGACCCTAAAATCTCCAACCCTATAGCAGCTCTGGCCCCCAAATCCTTCTCAAAAGAAAGAATACGATGATTAGTGTTAGTTATTTGCTCGTTGGGTGCACATTTAATAACCTAATTGTTCTTACAACCTTTACAAGTTAACCATAACAGATGACAGTGGGTCATAACCAAAGCTTGTTAGCTTTATGATAGGTTTGAAATTATTGCTCTTGAGCCGTAAAGAGTAAAGAGTAAAGAGTTCTCATATTTCTCTATCTCATCAGATTCTCACTCTATTTTCCACATTCTGCTATATCACTCTTTAGGGGTCAAATGAAATACATATTTTAGAATAATGTACAGGTTTTATACGGTATTATACGATATTATACGAACGTGTGTAAATATGATCTCACACCCTAGGTGCAACACCATAGACTAGTTGATAGGATGCCAGAAACGATAGGGTAGGGAGAAGTACACATGAATCAGTGTTTTTCATTCAGGTTGACTACAGTGTGTCTCTAGAGGAAGGCGTTGGTTCTCATTACCTTATCGTCCCCGGCACCCTATCATCTGGTCGACAAAAGATATAGATTCTTTAGCATTTGCAGTGGCTGTCACTCAGGTAACAGGTCGTGTTTTTGTATATGCCTCAATACCATAGTTCAATTATGTGTGACCTTTTGCGCTGGGCACAGGGACTGTGGGTTTTTACGTTTTTCATAATTTCATTTCCCCTTAAATACTTCATTTTGTGATGCATTACTTGTGTGGAATTCTTTTTGAGCTTTATCTTCCTCTTATTCTCTTCATTGCTCAGTTTTCGCTGTTAATGCAAATTGGTTTCCGTGCTTTCATTGCAATGTTTTTTGTATTGTCGGTTTGGTGGCAATTTGGTTGTTATAGGCGTCCGTACAGATTGAGGCGATAGTGTGGCCACTGAAGCAAAACGTTGATTCACACCGCAAGCTCACAAATTCTACTGGGCAGTTCAGGGCAGGATTGCTTGTAACAAGTGCAAGAAGTGGCTCCGTTTATATATATGACTCTGTGCCTAGCTAGCCAGTTATAAAAATGCGCAAGGAGTAAACGGTTTAAACTAGGAAACCTTGCCAAATAGACCCAGACTTTCTCAAGCTTTACCAAACATTCCTACCGTTGCGAAGTCTCTGCGAACCACAACTTCATCATTGCTTTGTAAACTCTATTAAGTACAATCACCAATGACATAATCTCTATCTCTAAATTATAGTCGTTTCCCCATTGTCATACCACTAATCCCTTTGCATCCGCGAAGACCCACAAAATGCGTCGGGCGATCGCTAGCCGATCGTCAGTGAGTTATAAGATTAACAACCTCAGACGCCTGCGCAAAGCTAATCCTCTTGATAGCTGAGTATTTCTCTCGTAATGTCTTCAACCTCCAGATACATTCCCAGGTGGTGGGGTGTCTTCTGTCCAGGGTTTTGAAGGATCCCCTGAAGGCCAGTTCATAAGCTACTTCAGCTTGTAAAGACTTCTGTTTTTCATGTAGACCAGCCAAATGCGTGAGGGTTTTACTGACATTATGGTATTCAGGACCAAGCATTGTCCATTGAGTTTCCAGCGCACATCGTCACATCATCTCCGATTCGTCATACCTTCCGAGGTCTTGTAACACGAACGCAAGATTGTTGACACTGATTAGGGTGTCAGGGTGTCTGGTCCAAGAACCTTCTTTCTAGACTCCAGTGCAAGCTGAAACATCATCTCTGATTCGTCGTATCTTCCTAGGTCTTGTAGCACCGACGCCAGATTGTTGACACTGATTAGGGTGCTGGGGTGGACTGGTCCAAGAACCTTCTCTCTAGACTCCAATGCACGCCGACACATCGTCTCTGATTCGTCGTACCTTCCTAGGTCTTGTAGCACCAACGCCATATTGCCGACCCTCGTTAAGGTGTTAGGGTGGTCCGGTCCAAGAACCTTCTTTTGAGGCTCCAATGCACGCCGAAACATCGTCTCTGATTCGTCGTACCATCCGAGGTTTCGTTGCACCAACCCCAGATTATTGACACTGATTAGGGTGTCGGGGTGGTCTGGTCCAAGAACCTTCTCTCTAGCCTCTAATGCATGCCGAAACATCGTCTCTGATTTGTCATACCTTCCTAGGTCTTGTAGCACCAACGCCAGATTGCCGACACTCGTTAAGGTGTTAGAGTGGTCTGGTGCAAGAACCTTCTCTCTAGACTCCAATGCACGCCGACACATCGTCTCTGATTCGTCGTACCTTCCTAGGTCTTGTAGCACCAACGCCAGATTGCCGACACTCATTCAGGTGTTAGGGTGGTCTGGTGCAAGAACCTTCTCTCTAGACTGCAATGCATGCCGAAACATCCTCTCAGATTTGCCGTATCTTCCTAGGCCTTGTAGCACCGATGCCAGGTTATTGACAGTGATTAGGGTGCTGGAGTGGTCTGGTCCAAGAACCTTCTCTTTCGACTCCAATGCACGCTGAAACATCGTCTCTGATTCATCATACCTTCCTAGGTTTCGTAGCACCAACCCCAGATTGTTGATACTGATTAGGGTGCTGGGGTAGTCTGGTCCAAGAACCTTCTCATTCGACTCCAATGTACGCCGAAACATCGTCTCTAATTCGTCGTACCTTCCTAGGTCTCGTAGCACTAAAGCTAGGGTCTCAACACATTCTTGGGTTATAGGGCATTCTGGGGTGAATGACTTCTCGATATTGCTTAGTTCTTTGCGAAGCAGATCCTCTGCCTCCATCGGCCGTCCCTGGGACTGGCTCACACTCGCCAACAGCAGAATCCTTTCACAATATTCTTCATTCCAGTCATCATTCATATCTGCGTTTCAAAGTACGATACATTGGCAGGCCTGGATCTCTGCCTCACTGTATGACCTGGTATCTAAAAAGTACTTTCCAATCAAAAAAATGAGGATTTCAGCAATTGAATCGGTTGAATCTTTGGCGACTGCAAGTGTATGCAGAATGTATGCAGTGGTAACACCAACATAGTGCCACACGGTTCTATCTCGGGGAACAACTGTGAAACCACTCTTAGTGTGGTGGCCTTCCATTAGAGCAGCTCCAGTGTTGATAGGTAGGTACCTGCGAATAGAAAGTTGGACCAGGCAATGAAGTTTGTAAAATCTCTTGCCTTCATGCCTTACATCCGTAACCAACGAGAAACCCAATAACTTTCCAATAGCCAAACAAAACTGAAGCGAACCATCGATCCCTTCCAAGCCACATTGGCTTATTGCTCCTCCAGTATATTTTGACGATCGAAGAATGCAATCAACCTGAGAAGCCTTGCCGCTGTGGGCATCTGTCTTGTTATTCGGTCGAAAGTGATAAAATATGTGCCCAGGATACCTTTGGTCATATCGCCCTCTCGTTGGATGTCGCCAAAGTTTTGCAAAAGTAGCGTTGTCCTTCCTTCATGGTTGTCCTATAAAATAGACCAGTAATCAGAAGGAGGTGTTTTTGTCTCGGTCATAAAAGCTGCTGCACCCATGACAGCCAGCGGTAGGTAATCTAGTGACTCTAGAATCATCGGGACTACTTCTAGTTCTTCATCTTCCAAAATATCCCAATCGTGAAAGCGTTTTGAAAACAACTCCAGTGCTTCTTCCCCCAACATTTACCCAACCCTGATAACTCTACACTCCTGTCGACTTGCAACCTGTAGAGATCTAGTCGTAAATATCACAGTTCCCTTCTGACCCTGCGGTACAAACTTCGCGATAGGCCTCTAGTTGCTAAGGAAGTCATCCTCGTTGTCGACATTATCGATAACTAGGATCCAGACGCCACTATCCGGACCTTCGAACCATGCCTTCATACTTGACAAGAATCCCTCTTCATTTGTTTCAGCGCTGGCCCGAGGAATGTAAACACGTTGTGCAATAGTGCGAAAGCCCTGACTAAACTTTAATAATCCACTCCCATGTACCCAGAAAACATCAAACTCGCTCTCCTTTGCTCGCTGATAAACGTATTCGAGGCCAATCTGTGTTTTCCTAAGTCATGTTAGTACATCCTTCCTAAGGTGAAGCAATCAATACATACCCTGAACCCCCTAATCCATGGAGAGCCATCCGGTTATGATCCTTACTTTTGCAATACCCCCTTAGAACCTCAATGATATGGTTATGGCTGGTAAAAGTCCTATTCTTGCTGTAGGGAACCATAAAATATCGCCTAGATGCATCTCTCGATTCTACAAGCATGTTAGATCTGTGCTAGTAACCAGGGACGAAATGTGAAGATACCTCCGTCTCTACAACTCGAAGGTTCCCCTTGATTTATGACCCCAAAATTGGTGATATAGTGGTGCGCGTAAGTCTCACTAACAACATTACCATTACCGAGGATGTTATGATCTTCCCTGTTCCTGCTGAAGCTTCCATGGTCATTGGATTGGATTTCGCTAATTCTGACAAGATTGTTAAATAGGTGCCGATCGGGTTTAACAATGAAAAGGAAGATTAATTGGGATACCCACTTATCCATCTCAAATGACGCTCTATTTAGCTTGTTGTATATCTATGTTTTTTTTAGGGCGGTTAGATTCGATAATAACCCTGGTAGAGCTAGCTTGTTTAGTAATGATGGTTGACTTGTTGCTTATCATAACCTTTGAAAGCTACCCTTCCGCGTTTCCTGGGATAAGTCAGCAACACGGAGTATGATGGAATGGGACCTTGGATACTGGAGTAAATAAGTCTCTTTTTTGGCAATAGTTGTAGGGTGCAGCAGGATCCTAGGTAGCAGTGCTCGAATACTGTGAGGATTAAGGGTTTGCTCTGATGTGAACGAGTAAGAGGGTGTAGCAACGAAAGTTAGAATTTAGAGATCAGAAACCAGCAGCCTTGGCTGTCCAGCTGAAGAAAGGAAATGAGAACCGAAAAAGAATACCGTAACGCACCTCATATTCTGTTTGCTGCTAGTTCGGGCAATGTAATTTGCTATTGCAGCCAGGACATGGATATTGGCTATCTTTGGTGTGGATGGTCTGCTTTAGAATGGCATAAGTAACACAAGAGCAACAACCTCCAAACTGCATTGTATTCTCCTGCAACTGACAGCGGCCGCGCATTTTCCATCAACAAATTAGGTGGAAACTCTGAAAACACAAGACTTGAGCTTTCGAATAATACTGGTCCAGTAAGCGAATACTCCTGTTCAACCCCACCCGGGATAGAGAGCTTTTCGTATCGGTTACCTTTCTGTCAAGAGGAGACTGCCATACCTCCATGTTGAATCACTCAGACAGACTTTCCTTCGAGTTGATGCACGATGGCGCATAAGGCAGAGAATGGGAAAGAAAATACTGAAGGGGTCGTGCGACTTTCAGCGCTGTGCATGAGGGCGCATTTGAATGATTGCCAATGGATAGTGAACCATTTGTGCTCTACATTATGTCGCATGCAGATGGCACCAAAAATGGTGAACAGATCCGTGGTAGTCGGTCAAATAATGTTACTCCAAGCCTTTGGTTCAATAGATTCTATAGCTGTGCAGAATTTGAGAAAAATCCCTCACACAGGTATCGCAGGATAGGGTAGTGTCAAGGGAAAAATCTGTTTTTGCATTTTTAATCACGTGGTAGTTAGTTTGCTTGAATCGAATCATTATTTGTGAAGGAACTCTATTTAGCTAGAAATTGGAGGGATTACACGGCCTATGTACATAGATTGGGGGACGCGTCATCGTTTGTTTGCTAGTTTGTTTGTTAGCTTACGCGGCCTATGAGGACAGGCCTATATAAGGGGCTTATCCCCACACCTCCCTTAGAAAAAACGAAGGAACGAGGAAGGAAGAACGAGAAGAGACGACGAGGGAATTTGGCATTGAGGAAGACTACGGGAAAATTGTATTTAGAGGAATTCAGCATAGATAGTTGGACAACTGGGATCAGTTGGACTTTCTTTGGCTTGGATTGATTTTTCTTTTCGGGTTTGATTGTGGTTTTCGGACTTCTTGTTAGGAGATTAGTTTCTACAGAATTGATTGATGCTTGGCTGTTTTCTTTTACATTGAGCGAACCTGTTTACCGTGGGCATTTTTGTTTGGTTGTTGTTAGTGATCGAGAAGGCAGACCTGACCGATCAGTTTGTTCTCATTTGGTGCTCTGAACCTGACCCGTCGAGAAAAGTGTTTTTCAGTAGTCAGAAAATTCTAGCCAATAACGTACCCCAGGTAGATCCGAGACATCAGGGATTAGCGAGACATGGCATAGATCGTGATAAGATAAGATGTAATACAGGCACCAAAGTGCGATGATATCCCGCTTCTATCACAAGGTCAACCGAAACGATACAGCACAATGCCGAAGGTTAAAGCACGAGTGAATACGATTACCCTAGTGCGGGAAGAGCGAATTGCGGCTGCTATTAAGGCATTAGAAAGTGGTAAATGCTTATCCCTAAGTGAAGCAGCTATCAGCTTTGATATTCCAAAATCTACCCTCAGCCATCACTTCAATGGTCGTCAGAGTCGCAAGACTGCCCACCAAAAAGATCAAATCCTATCACCTTCAGCTGAGAAGGCTATTGTACAATGGATTCTGAAATTAGAATCTCATGGGTTCCCCCCATGGTTGGATCGGGTATGGTAAATGGTGGAGAAGCTAGCTGAGGAGGAGCGAAAAGTCTTATGTGCCAGGTATGAGGAAGAAGGAAGGAAAAATATCATTCACGAATGGATTGGCAAGAATTGGATTACACAATTCTTGAACCGGCAGCCGAAGTTAGTGGCCAAATTTGCTGTACGCATGGATAAACAGCAGGTTTATGCCAATGACTATGTTACGATTAAAGACTACTGGAATAAGCTTGGAAAGGTCATAGCTGAGAATGATATCAAGGATCACAACATTAGCAATGTTGATGAAAAAGGTATAATTCTAGGCTTCTCTTCAAAGACAAAGGTTATTACACAGCAGGGCAAGAAAAATCCATATGTGAAGCAAGATAGGAAGAGGGAGATGGTCATCTTGGTGGAAGCAGTTTTGGCAATTGGGTTTCTTTTTCCGACATTTCTTATTATAAAGGGAAAGGTTCATACATATGGACAATTTGGAAATGTGCGAGAAGAGGACCATGATGTCCGGTTTGGGAAATCACCAAAGGGTTGGACTGATGAGGAATTGGGATACTATTGGTTAATGGAAATTTACTATCCGTATAGCTGGAAAAATGTCCTATGGCATGGAAGGCCAGAGGACAAGCGATTGTTGATTCTCGATGGTCACTCATCACATGTCAATCTTAGATTCAGTGAATTTTGTGATTCACATAATATTATCTGCTTCTGCCTGCCTGCACATTCAACACATATCCTACAACCTCTTGATGTTGGCCTCTTTGGACCACTACAGAAGTACTATGGGAAAGTGGTAGAAAACTATCATATTTCTACAAATATTGGCATCAACTACCGAAACTTCCTACCACTTTACAAGCAGGCAAGATCCCAGGCCTATAGTGTAGCAAATATTAAAAGTGCCTTTCACAAAACTGGCATTGTACCATTTCTCCCCCACATGTTCCTACCCCAGCAGCTGCAATCCTCACGCTCTGTTCCTTCTACTTCCTCTCAGGATAGTTTCCCTCTTGAGAAAACCCCTTACACCAAATGTCAGCTCCGCCAGCAGACCAATCGGGCCTTGGACTTCATTAAAACTGCCACTGCTGGTGAAATCTGCAACCTTATTCTCCGCTTCTCTCATACAGTGGAGTATGGACTTACCACTACCGATATTGCTACAACAGAAATGCAGAGACTACGCGTGGAGATCAAGATTGCAAAAGATATCAAGAAAGATAGAAGAATCCTGAGTAGGGCAAGAGTAATTACCAGGGCGGAGGCTTTGCAGGCCATGCAGGAGGCCAATGCCAAAAAGCAAAAACAATGGCCCAAACAAACCTCTACCATGAATGCAACAACACCGCAGCGGTGGCGAGAGGCGAATACGATACCACGTACCCTTTCCACAATTCACGTTACCCCATTTACCCCACGGGTTTGCTTTGATCTTTCAAAACCGCGATCAATCCCCCACTCCCTTCAGCAACAACGGATTCGGCAAAACGCCCTAGCCTTTGGGGAGCCTGCCTGGATCTCATCCAGTTTGGATGAGGAAAGTAGTACAACCAATTCTGGAAACATCTCTCCCTTAGTTACCTCAACTGGCCACGGTGATGCTCCTCTCCCTTCTCCATCTAGTGAACCTATTGCCGAACAGCTTCACCGAATGCACCTTCGTACTTGCAACAAATAGAGCCACTCGGTCACTTTTTTTTTTTTCCTTATGTTTTCCTACCTCTTTTCAATTTCACTATTCCTCCAATCCTACATCTGATATCTCCGCCTTTTTCTTTATCCTCTTTATATTTATTTTGCTACTTTTCTTTGCCTTGTAGCCATCATAACTACAATGGTGATTCCCAAGATCATCCCGCACAGACACTGTCTCGCTACCCCCTGATGTCTCGGATCTACCTGGGGTACGTTATTTCCATCACAGTGGAGAAGTTATTGAAAGATCACTTGCTATCGCAGATTGGAATGCAATACTTGTGCAATCTCTAACATAATGAGCCGATCTGGACTTGTCCGATTTGCAATACCCAGTAGACTAAGGGCTAAAGCAGACTTTATCAATTGTTAATCATTCCGGAGGTTTCCCCGATCCTTGGCCTTGGAAAATTTGTTCATTGCCATCTAGCCTACGCCTAGTCGCAACGAAACTGGGCGACAAACTGGATCAGTAACAAGTAATCTTTTGTTACCCTACCTTGGCGAATTCTCTTTCTACCCGTCCAATACCCCGACCAGTTTCGTCGCGACCACGGTTAAGACTGGATGTTCAAGATGCTATGGAGCCATACCATATTGTGCCAAAAAGAAAATAAAAATACCAAGTGGAGTGGTAATCATCAGGAGGTAGGCTACACAGTGCCAAACCTCTCTCAAACATGGTAAATGGGTCTCTGCGACAGCTTTTACCACCAGTGAGTTCGCTCTTTTTCTTTTTTTTCTTTTCTTTTTTTCTGACATCTCTCCCTATTCCGTTGGGGCTGTTGAGTAACGAGATTCATCAAATTTACGTGCCAGCCAACTTTTCAATGGCACAAGCACGGCGGATAGATAAAACCATCACGTGGATCTGATAAGCAAAAGCGGCACATAGCAACCAGCCATTTGGCCTCTAGCTTGGTGAGGGTTCTTGTAGCAACTTGCTGCTTTAAAGCACGTGGCGGTTATATCTATCGGCCTGACTTGTAGTTCAGTGACCCCCCTGGATTCCATTGCTCAATCACGCCCAATCACGCCGGGCCAACCATGCCAATCTCTACTGTATGATTGCTGTAATTCCAATATGAATACCGCGTGTTGAGCTCTCGAGTCTCAACCGACCAGAGAGTACCCGGAAATATTCCTGTCGAGATCATTTTGGTTTAGCAAGTCAATGGTCCAAGTGGCTTTTTCACTTATAACTTTGATCTTTTCAAATGCTAAGAATTCAAGGGGTTTTCCTGTTCCTCGGTTTTTCTTTTCACTTTTTTTTTTGAATACCCGCACATAATACCATAATCATATCAAAGTCGGACAAGTGCTTGTGGCTAACGTGTGGCTGGTAACGCCAGCCCCACGTTTGATCAACCGAAATTGTTAGGGGAACAGGAGGTGAGCTTAATTCAACAACCACTGGCCGCACACTTGGCCAAATCCGGGTCTAGTGCCCCGCTAATATCAATCCTGGTTTGGCCAGATTTCCATGGTAATGGGTCGGTAGCAGGCCGTGCAGATCCCCACAATCGAGGTCTCAATATTCGGTAATTCAATAAAACCAATCAAGTGAAGGAAGGAGTTTCCATTACTGTACTTCTCCCAACTTTGATTTCACAATATCGATATTGACTATAGAGAACACATCGACCGCTCGATGATGATTTAAGTGATATGCAGGAGTTGACCAAGAACCCCGACCGTGACAATTGATAGCCTCATATTATATAAAGGAGTAGCGGTTGTGGCAATGTGTCATCACCTTCACCGTCAAAAACAATTAGTAGCTGAAGAAATAAGCATTGGCTGATCATTCACAGTGATGAATGTAGAAGGTTCTCACAAACTGATTGGCTTCGGTCGAGGGGGTCAGATCCGAGTGAGAAATATCGAAATTTTGCACCCAACTGATTCGGACAAAAAATGGTGTTATTTAGCTCAATTCTTCATCGCTGTTCACCGCGGTGCTTGAGAGTGATTAATATTTTGTGCGGTGGTGGCGCTGGTGTCAGTGTGCAAATTGGTACTGATCGGAGCACGTCTGCGAAAGTTTCAACAACCCGGAGAGATATTTTAAGTAGATTTCAAAAACATCAGCCACAGAGAATTGCTCGAGAAAGAGGTTGGCCCTCCTTCTTTTTAACTGCAGCTCTATTACGAACAGTGTTTGCAACTGGCCAGGTAGGCTAGGCTCAACCAAAGCCGAGCCTAGCCCGCTCGAAGTTCTTAGGGATCTAGCCTGGCGGGAGCTTGCAGGCCTCGAAATACCTGAGCTGGGCTGAGCCGGGCCCGGATATAGGCCATATAGGCTTTATACCCACTGCCTGTCCGCCACGCCTGTCATATATTCTAAATTTCAGTCTCTTTGTTCTAAATTTCTTTGCATTTAGTTTCCGTCACGTCTGTCCTTTATCCACCCCAATTATTGAGCTTTTGTTCTCTAGTTGACCAAGTTCTTTTCATTCATTCATCATCTATCATCACTCGACAGTATAAAAGAAAGAAGAGACAGGACCGCCACTTAGTAAAAGGATAGAAAGAAAGAATAAAAATAACAAAAAAAAGAAAAAAAAGAGAAACTAAGTCCAACCTGTCTACTCGTGAGTAGTTTTTCTTTCCAGATCTTGTAACATAGTTTCAACGGGAAGAATCAATTCCTCCTCAAAGCTAACTACCGGGCCTATAGGCCTTTATCAAGCCTGGTAGGCTTTCACAGGTCGATGGAATTCAGACTATATCCGCCTTGGCTAATTATCGGGGTGGCCTCACCCATTGCGAATACTGATTCTGGCAGAGGTCACGATCTACCAGAAAAGAGAAAAGCTTGAGCGGGTAGCAAAACTGAAGGGGCCCGGGGATGCGTACACGGCAGCCCTCACATGGACAAAGTCACAGAATGGAAGAAAATCGAGGCTCGGTAGGGAGGCCTTGATGTGCATATGGCATCCCGAGTGACCATGGAGGGATTTCCAGTTATGCCACGCACAGGGGGTAGAAAGGGGCGAGACAGACCAGAATATTAACAACATACCTGTAATAGAAACCGTGCTAAGCTGTTCGCTGGGGGCTTGTCACGATTGAGGCATCATCATCTACCGTCCGCCTTGTTCACTTTACTCTTCAAGGGCATCTACTCAATGCTTCCCCAATGTTTCATAGTCCCCACACGATGATGGCCGAGGTTCGCTTGACCTTGCTGAACTTGCTGTGCATCCGAGACCTGTCGCCCGCTGTAGATTCACCACCAGTAGCGACTCCCTTTGTCGGCTGTGCATCTTGTTACTGGGGAACATATTCAAGAAGGAGCGCAGTGAAAGTGTGAAATTACTTGTATTGAAAATTCTCGATGGCTACGATAACCATGTATCCTCCAAGGTACTCTTCATTCATGAAAGAGATCGGTGAAGGCACCGTTCTGACCAAGAATGTAGTGATACCTCAAGGGATTCACGGGGCTGCACGGTGCATCCAACTTCGCGCTGGTGGAGATAGCGGGTGCTTTCTTGGAAAAGAAGGAATGGGATCTCAAGGCAACTGATGTCCAGGGAAATAGCGCATTTGCCTTGGCTGCTAGAAAGGGGCAGGAAGATACGGCAAAGATGCTACTGGGATAACGAGATGTTAAACCCAATACAACGGACGGAAGTGGCCGAACACCTCTCTCATGGGTTGCTGCGTGTGGGCAAGAGGGAGTTGTGAAGATGCTTCTGGAATGTGTGGATGTCAACCCCAGTACTGCGAATGAGTTTGGCATAACACCGCTCTCCTTAGCCGCCCGGGAAGGCCGTGAAAGAGTCGTGAAGATGCTACTGGTGCAGGAAGATGTTAACCACAACACTGCGGAGACATGGCCAAACACCATTCTTCATAGCTCGCTGGATGCGCTGTGAGGGAGTCGTGCAGATGCTCCTGGAGCGTGTCGATGTCAGTATAGTTGGAGGAGTGCAACCGTGGCATCAGGGATTTTTATTTCTGAACTTTTGCCATTAAATAGCACCGTAGGTGCGTAGTCCTTATGAAACGTTAGAGTCTTATCCCACTTCAGGTCATACGGTCCTGGGAATACACTCAATCTCCTTGATACAATATTTCTAATTACACCACCAGTGCTAATCAAAAGCATTACGATCCAACCTCGCACAGGAGCCATTGAAAACCCATGAAACGGCGACTTCCTAACATGAAAATAATTTAACTAGCACCCCACAATCCTCCCAAGGCCGAGATCCCACGAATCCCTCAACAATCCACTATCTCCCTCAGCCGCGCCGGCCCAAAAACATCCCACGCCCCCCGGATCCTTACTGACTATTGCGCATCAGGCTCAGAATCAGGAGTTTGGGGTAGGTCTCCCCTACCATGTCCTCAGTAAAGTCCGCGAGTTCCTTAGGACTAGCGTTTCAGGTCCAGCGTACTAGCCCTTCAAACTCCTGTTGTTTTGTCCACTTTGCGTCGACATTGTAAGTATGGTTGCTCTCCTGTTCATGGCAGTGACCATATGTGGGTGGCCTAAAGGAATTCTCTGTCAGAAATAGCAGTACCCAAGGGAGGCCCATAGAAGCTCAATCAGCGCACCTGTCAGCTCCATTGCGGCCTGCCAACCCCGGCCGTACAAAATTGTGAGGGTCTCGTCCTAGCGTATCGGCCAATTTTTAAAAAGGCAAATATCGGTAATCACATCGCCGGTGTGGGTCATATCTTTCTTTACCCGGATGGCGGAAGGAGCGCCCATTCCACCCAACTGCTCGCTTCGTCGAAAAACTGCAAAAAATCTTGTCTGGATACTGACTGCTGTCTCCTTAAGAGGATGGAGCATAATCACCTCCTACCTTAACTCTCTCATCTCCTCCCTTAACTCTCTCATATTCTCCTTTATCTCTCACACATCTGTTTCCATCCTTCAAAAGGAGCTTAGAATTGACATTCGCGTATACTGTCTGCGGTTGGCTATAGGACCCAACTTGAACTCGAGATGTGGATGGAATCGCTTCGGCTAAACACCCATTAATCATTGCGAGCTCTTCCCTCGAGTCGACATTACCCCGGACATCACAGTACAGAAGTCCTGACTGTTGAATATCGCGGGTTTCATGCGGCAGATCATATTATCGGTCACAACGGTCATGGACGAGGCGGCGAGGAAACGGATTGGTTGGAGGATGACGAGATGTCGAGTGGTCTCCTATAATAGCGACCTGGATGATTTGATATGAGAGTAATTCATGTCAGAAGTGACAGGAAAAGGAGTTAAGGATATAACGGATATAATATCTACAGGAGATAAGATAATGGAGTTAGTAAAAGGTGTGGATGCTCGGGAGATAAGGGACTTACCGGCATCCCGGCATTAAGGGATTTAAGGATATAAGGTTAGGGTTGATATTGGGTATATCAACGGGCATGCAAAGAAGTAGCTATGAACATTGGTATATAAACCTTAGCTATTGCCCGTAACTTTGCAATAAATAAGCACAACAAAAAGCTCATAATTCACACTGACACCATCTGAAAGATTGCTACATTGTTAGTGAGGAATACCAAGTTCAGGGATTGTACAGTAATAATACCTTTATGACATGGGGAGCACCACGGTAACCGAGACAAAGAGCTAGCGGCAGTCCTACACCTATGCCTGGGGGGCACAGAGACTCGGTATTGGCAATCGGTGAGGGGCAGAAGAGCAAGAGGGAGAGCGCTCTGTTGATGCCCAGAGGCAGAGCAAAAGGCTTTCGGTGGAGAAAGGACAGGTTTGATGAAAAGGTAGATGGGGTAAGGTAAATTCAACCCAGGGAAGGGAGGGGGAGGAAGGAATGTCAAGAACGTTTGGCCTCGTTACTGGTGGAGGAAGTGTTCTTCAGATAGATGGCGGACTTGAAGATGGTGGTGGATGCACATAGGCTTGAATGTTTGCTTGTTGAGTACTGTGGGAGATAATGTTGGTTTGGTGCCGAGAGGGGTGTTGTTGATGATGTCTCATGCTCTTCCTCTGAAGGGAAGTAGAGCCCCTTTATATACAATATTTTCCCCCTCAGATAAACAGGCAAACAGACAGGCAAGCAAACAACAAACATAAATCAGTGAGAGAAATCCGTAGAAGACCATGGAATGTACACATCATCTCCACCTCATTAGCTGTCGTACTCTATTGGCGAAGATTGCGTGGACAGACCACAAGTCCATCACGAAGCTCCACAGTACAGTGGTCTGAACATCTTTGTCCCCGTTACGTAATTTAACCAGCTATAATGATAGTGTGAGATTAAACAGACTCATCTTGCCTTTAATGTTGTTCTGTCTCAGTCTATGGATGGTGGGGTTGAACAACTTCGTCTACTTCTTCCAAAGTGCCGGGGAAACCCCTCCATCTTAGATACCCGCTTCCACAAAGTTCTCGTAACACCCCATGTATTTGTGCCGGTGTCAACGATGTACCGCATCTGTTGATTGTAAGTAATGGTTATAGTAAATCTCATCAACATGCCGTGTGTGGTACGTCGCTGCCACCCAGACCGTGCCACAAATACCTAGAGTGTCACGAGAACTTTGTGGAAGCATGTGGACTCGCGCGTTTTTGCCATGAAAAACGCTGGCTACCGAATTATCTAGAGGAGGTGAAGGTAAACTTGAGATTCATCCTCAGTTCCTCAAGATAATTCGGTAGCCGGCATTTTTCTTGGCAAAGACTCGCGAGTACTGGGGGGTGAGCATAAGGCTGACAAACCTTTGTCAAAACTGGCCTGATTCATCGAAATTACTATGTGTGTAATGGTATTTCTGCAGCTACTCGACCAATCTACGCTGATTTTTGGTGAAGGAAACCAGTCTGTCCAACTCTTGGCATAGTGGCTGGGGCAAGCACTGTTCTTTGAGTGGTCGAGAAGCCCTCGAACCAACCAGAGGATGTTCTACAGACATACCCTTGATCCCCTGTACTGTACTCGGGGTGGCCATAAGTCAGGCGCATTTCCAAAACGAGCAGGGCATTTGTGTGGAAACTAGCACAAATTAGGAAACTGGAGTGATATCTCATGATCATAATTGGTGATGGAAAACAGTCGGGTCCCACTCGGTAACATCTTCCTATGGCGATAATTTGGTTCTCCTGCAAGCAGGCCCAGGGGCCCCCAGGATCCCCAGTTTGCTGTTACCGCTGCTTATGTCCATGATTTAGGACCTATCTGACTTATGAAAAGCTATCCCTTAGCCGGTCTGAAACAGTAAAATTCGTGACCAGGCACACTAATCCTGTTTTGTGGGCATTTGGGTATTGTGGTTCGTTGACCACTAATGGTTGCTGAGTGCTGAGTCACTTGAACATTGAAAAACTCAAATTCACAACCTGAAATAGCTAGTCATTGACTGATCCGGACTTGGTGTACCTGGTCGCGAATTTTACTGTTTCGGACCACCCAAGGGATACAGTTGTTATCATGCCCTCAAGGAGGTAGGTAGAGATAACGGAGAGAGGGAAGTGAAGTGGCGGTCGCAGTGGAAATCTGGCGATTAATATGTAGGCGTAGTTACCCGGCAAAATAATCAGTTGAAAGGCTAATAATGGTGGTGCGCCCGAAATACACTTAACGTACAGTAGCAATCGACAAGTTCGTGGACAACGTCCAAAACACACCAAAAATGGCACTTTTCGCCCCTCAAGAACTCGACCAATTCACATAGATAAAATTTGAGATTTGCCCAACACTACAGATTGTATCTGGGACAGCTGTAAAAAAAAATCCCCATAATTTCTCAAATTGATTAAGGGGAATTATTGCACACATTCTGTGCTGAGGTCAAAAAAATACGCCGGGACAAGGCATTTTGTATGGGAAAATCACATCTCTGCTAACTATAACCACTCTGGGGAGTGTCAACTTTGCTACAATACATTTGGCAGAGCTGCAGGCTCAGTATGTTAGATTCAAGATGTCTACTAATTTTTCTAATTTTTCAGGATGGCCATACTACATGTGGTGGTTGTGTGGTAACATCTTGAAAAGAGCTATTTTTGGTGTATTTTGGACGTTGTCCACGAACTTTTCGATCGCTACTGTACCTGAGGGCATACCGAAAAATATGGCACAACGAAAAATTTGGAGAAGAGCAAACCTTCCACCGCCTATCATTTTTCGCTGATCCCCACCAAACTCTTCATTCTTGGTTGTGCCGTATTTTTCGGTATCCCCTCAGGTACGTTACACCAGAGTACAAATTATTCTGTGTGCTCAGCCACAGATCATTATCTGTGAACATCTCTATTCCGCCAAGCCCAGCTGGCAGCGTTCCCGACTAGTCCCTGCATATGGAACGTTATCACTTTTACAGCGTAAAGTCTACGGAAAATTCTCAGAATGCCCCCTTGGATAGGGACAAGGGTCTAATGCGCCCCACACAACTACAATACCCTCTGAAACCAAGAAGTGTGCTTTGCCTTCGATAGCAATATGCTATGTCTAGTGACCCTTTATATATGAAATAGTCCCCAAGACCACTGGTCTAAAGTTCTTGGAGGTATTGAAAATAATTGAAATCCTTTCTACCAGGCGCATTTGATGGATTTAGGGTAGATAAAGGTTGGGATAGATTTTGGTGTGGGTGAGTACTTATGCACTGCCGGTACTCATTCGTAAAAACAGGTGAAAAGTGGCATTCTAGTTGGTGAAGGGCATTTTACACCCTCGTCCCTATCCGAGGGGTATTCTGTGAGTTTTCCGTAAAATCCAAGAATTACTGCGTGGGTTCCGCTGTGGTAGCAGTTGGATCACGTAGCGGGAGCAAAGTGATTATGGCCCTTGTGGCCAATGCGCGGCTAAAGGCATGCTTCCAGCAACTAAATACCTCTGCATAGCAGAGGAAAGATTCTGTCTTTAGTTGCTGCAACGTGGAACGCACCCAGTAATTCTTAGATTTTACACGGTAAAAATGAGAAGGTTCCACATGCAGGGATTAGTCGAGAGCACTGCAAGCTGGGCTTGGCGGAACAGAGATATTCACAGGGATAATGATCTGTGGTGTAGCTAGGGTAATCAAATACTCGAGTACGTTATCTCTTAAGTGGGACGCGAGCCCTAACCTGTGACCAGTTGCCGTCGCAACAAGCTAGAATTAAGCTAACTTTACGTTGCGAAATCCCTCTATTGTAGATAGCTTGGCGTGCAGGATTTTCTGCTTATAAGCCTCTTCTCTCTTTCCTTAGTTAGACAAGGGCAACCACACCCAGGCAATTCGCCAATAGACATAGTTTCCTTTCTAGACCGTGTGACCCTCAGCGAGGCGCGGTATGTCTTGGCGTCAACTTTCCAACTTTCGGCGTCGACTTCTTGGCATCAACCTCTTGGCATCAACCAAACCACAAACAAAAGTCAACGCAATTTTTGTTTTCCCTTTTACCAATACAAACACCTCCCATAGCAACCACCAACAAACCAATTACCTCCAAAGGGTTGATTTACTTTGCAGGTTTCAACTACAAACCAAGTGATAGTTCCACAGATTCCCTCCCCCCAACTTTCATCAATTTCTGGCTCAACAAATTGACCCTCGGCCTCTTCTTCCAGACTGCCTAACAATATTCCAGTCTCTCCATCATCTTGTACCATTTCTCCATTTCTTCAAGATGCTTTTCAAATTTCTTCACTTCTTGTTCAGCTTGGGAAATCTGTTCTGCAAGTCAGCGTTCCTCCTGTAGTATTGCAGCACCTGTCTTCCAACGCTTGAGTAATTTCCCTTCCTCTTTCAATCTTTCTACTTCCTTTCTTTTCCAAGTACACTCTACTAACCTTTGCTTTCTCATTGCAACTAGATTTGTTGCATTACGATATTTTCGCTGGACAGTTTCACACTTAATCGATTGGGTTTCAAAAAACTTTTCAAATAAAATCCAACTGCTTGCTAAAGCGAGTTTTTACCTCTGGGTATCTTCTTTTAAAAGCCTCTTCCCATCTTTTTCCAAGGGTCTCTTGTGGGTTTCTCTTTTATACGATAGAGGTGGCAATTTCGCGCAACTGCCATATTGTTGGAGGGAATCCAAGACGACGGTAGAAGTAACAATGTTCTAATACTATTCTCTCCTCCTCTGGCATAAGCTGCTGCCTTCGTTGACCCTCTTCATATCGGTCTTTTCTTCCCTGTCGTCGATGCATGACTGTCATTGGGGCCGCTCCTACCATTGCCGCAGCTATTGTAAGACTTGGAGCTGTCCCAGTAGCTGTCATCTCAATGGCTATTTGTTCTTGCACTTGTACAGGAATTGTGCCACCCCCCGAAGGTTTCGAAGGCATGATTGGGGGATTTGGTGTGAAAGAGATAGAATGGTATGGTATGTTGTATTTTTTTTTTTTCGGTTTTGCTTCAGATTCAATGACGAAATTCATTTTCTAACTACAGTATATTAGATCTTCTAACCATCTTCTAACCATATTAGATTTTCTAACCATATTAGAATGCCAAGTTTTGCCGCGCCTCACTGAAGGTGCCACCTCGCTGAGGGCTCACACGGTCTATTGCAATTGGGTCCAGCTCTTTCTCTTTTGTTCTATCCCTGTCCGGCACATTAAGCAAGTCATCATCAGGTCAACTCCCTGCTGAATTATTGTCCGGATTAGTGGAAGGTCACAATTACACCACGGTGGTCGGATACGGCATGCGCAACACACCATCCAATTAAAGGGCAGAAGAGAAAGAGCCCGTCACCGGTATATTTCTCGGTCAATGGTATCCGGGAGGTTTTTTCGCCAAGAGCATGGTGTTGAAAAGGTTCACTCGCTCCACCACACAGTAAAGCTTGGCGTGGCGCTGCATGGAGAAGGCATGGTATCATACCGTATCCCTTGGAAGGACGACACAGTCAAACTTGACCCCGATCCGTGCCTAGCTTTTGAGAAACTTTATTGGAGGAGGAAGGGCAACACAGCCACTTCATGATGAGAACTTCTCGCAAATAATTTCTCGTCACTAAGAAAGTAGAGGGTGCATGGACCAGGTGACAAGTTTGACCTTGCCATTCGTCCAAGGGATAATCCGAGAAAAGTCTGATTGGATCTAAAGGGAACTCTAAAGGAAACTAAGGAAGCGAGGCAACAGGAGGGAACGAAGTCCGCCGGCTTGCTACACATAGACGGTGAGCGGGCTCAATGAACAGGAGGGTTCAACAAACAAGCCAACATCAGCGTTCGCCAAGACATTTTTATGAGAAAATCTACAACAGCGCCAATCCAACTTTTGCCCGATTATATAGCATAAGTAGTGGGTTAATCCCCCGTCCTGGGGAAGAAGTAAGCGATTCAGCGACTTGGATTTCAGCACTTCATCATGTTTCGTTTTACTACTCAGAGATTCCCACGTCAAATGTTCGCATGTCTTCAATGCAGAGGGTTTGCCCACAGCCAGGTAAGTTTTCTCTATCAGTGGCATCTCATTAAGATATTAATTGGATCGGTAGATGAGAAGTACCGACATACTGCTGAGTGCAGCGGACTCCGGTGGAGCAAAGTTCACCTTTCCTGCGGACAACATGGTCGGAGGGAGACTTCTCAAACTCGAAACGGACTATAAAGTCAGCATTGGAACCTTGACCGAACAGATGAGCAACGTTAGCACCAATCTGACCAAAGTTGAGGCCAGGCTTGAGGGGAAGATTGGCAAAGCTATGTGGGGTTTTTTCGCTTTTCTTGTGATGGGCGCAGGAACAGTAGGTTTTACAGTGCGTCGTCTCATAATTTATTCCCGCTGACATCAACAACTTTGCAATAAAAGTCCTCCATTACGATGGGAAAGTGAAGAAGGAAGTGCTGGATACAGTGAAAGGGTTGGTCGCGGCATCCGAAAAGAGTATGAGAAGCGAAGTCACAGCTGCGAAGTGCGAAATAAAGGTAGAGACAGCGAAGCAGATCCGCGCTTCGGAGGAAAGAATTTTGTCCAAGTTGGATCAGCTGAAGGGTATGAAGTGATTGTGGTCATGTTGTTTTACTTTGATTAGATGGTGGTTACTAGCTTTTGTGTGGAAAACGGAGATTGTTAGACCTCAAAGCCGCTCTCAGAAATAAATATAAGAAAACTCTCGATCACTAACTCCCATTGCATCCCTCAATGCCTCCTAAAAATGATCCCACCTCTCCCACTCTAACGCTTCCTCCCACCAACTCTGACCCTTCCATCTCTCCTGATACTTCATAAACGCCCACTCCTCCAAGTACAACCTCAGCTCCCTTCCTACCTCCGTCCCCTTCCCCTTTTTCTGTTGGAACATTTCGGAGGCTAC
>ML120506.1:201836-250061 GCA_003788595.2 Choiromyces venosus 120613-1 | reverse complement strand
AATTCCTGAAATAAAGAATTCAAGTGAGAAGAAACAGGACAGTGAGCATATAGTATCAGATAATGTGTAGATACTAGAATACCCTTAGAGTATGTATAATGGAAAGTATAATCAGGTGTGATACCAAATAAGGTCTTGTTACATAGGATGTAGCCATCACAAAGGTTAAGTTCAAGAAGTGAAAATCCACAATTAATATCAGCATGGCTGATAGACAAAATAATGACCAGGAGGCAAATAGCAGAAAGTGTGAAATGAAATATGTGTACGATAAGAACCCAGGACTTTTGGGGGTAGAAGCCAAGACGTCAGACCATACAGGATGTGAGAGAGGAAATGTGTAATTTTCCAGCCAGTTAGAATTCATGAAATAAATGTAGGTGAGAGATCTGGTAAGGACAAAAGCAGTACATGTCAGCCAAGGTAATCTTGAGTTTACATATGTGAAGTAAAATAAGAGAAAAACATTGTAAGGCAGAGAAAGAGGTTGTAAGGCAGGACAGGGAGGGAAAAATAATGGATTTCAAAAATAAGGAGATAAAGAGTTTAGCAAAGAGAGCAAAAGGTCATTTTCACCAATAAACAGTTAGTATGAGATCATGAAATCTCACCCAGTCTCCTAACAACCATTTAGCTTTAACATTGAAATGAGATATAGTGTCATGGTGGTAGGGGAGAAAATTATGAGTATAATAGAAAAAAATAGATTAAAAAGTAGGTAGATCACATTTTTTGACTTGTGCGATTAATATGGCAAAAGCGAAGGGAAACGATGTTAGGAAAAGAGGATTGATGATAGTGTGATAGAAGCACCGCATGAAAAATGAAGAAATTTTGGGAAATTGTAGAGGAAATGTAAACTGGATGACTCAGAAATTTTTGTAATGAAGCGTGGGAAATTGAGTGAGATTGCGAGGGGTACCACTTTAAATACCACTTTAAATAGGGGACTAAAACTGGTATAGCGCAGCAAATACTTGACGAAACAGGGTATAATTTTGAGATAATGTCTCAAGGTATATTTTCAAAATGGAGTATAAGTTACGCGAGGATTGGGGCAGATTTGGTAGAGGTCATAGGGGGTACCGGTGAAAATACCAAGATAGTAGTGCTGGAGAGCAATAAATACTGCATAAAATATGCCAAGAAATGAATGGAATGCAGGGAAATACTAAAATGAAAGACTTGAAAAGTTTTGCCTCAAACGGTGCATAACTGATAGACATTTTGAGGGGGTAGCTTTGGTGGGATCATGAAATCTCACTCAGTTCTGCTTCCCATGCCGCAATAATTATTTACAAAAATGTTTTGCAGGACAGGTTAAATGGTGGCAGTGTATAGAAGAATGGTATAATAATATATATATTGAAAATAGCATCACCAAAGTCCCCGAATTGAGCCAGATCACCACCAACAGTTTGTATGTGATCATAAAATATCACTCAATTTTCTAAGCATTCATTCACAGGTAGCATTGAAGTGAGGTATATAGTATGGAAATCTTTTCATGAAAGTTTTTCTAGTATGGAAATGTTTTCATGAGAGAAAGTTTTTCTAGCATGGAAATTTTTCTAGTATGGAAATGTTTTCATGAGATAAAGTTTTTCTAGCATGGAAATCTTTCTAGTATGGAAATGTTTTCATGAGATAAAGTTTTTCTAGCATGGAAATCTTTCTAGTATGGAAATCTTTCTTGTATGGAAATTTTTCCTGGTATGGAAACCTTTCTAGAATGGAAATTTTTTCTTGAGGGAAAATTTTTCTAGTATGTAAATTTTTCTAGTATGGAAATTTTTCTATGGAAATTTTTTCTTAAGAGAAAGTTTTTCTAGTATGGAAACCTTTCTAGCATGGAATTTTATTCAAGAGTAAAAATCTTTCTAGCATGCAATTCTTTTCTTGGGAGAAAATCTTTCTAGCATGAAATCCTTTTTCTTGTGAGAAAATCTTTCTTGTATAAAAATCTTTCTAGAATGGAAATTTTTTCTTGCGGGAAAATTTTTCTGGTATGGAAATTTTTCTAGTATGGAAATTTTTCCTTAAGAGAAACTTTTTCTAGGATGGAAATTTTTTCAAGAGAGAAATTTTTTCTAGGAACTAATTCCTTTCTTGAGAGGAACGTTCTCTTGGATGGAAATCTTTCCATGAGAGAAACTTTTCAAGTAACTACATCTTATATTTATAGTATTCCAACAGTTAGTACAACTAAAACTAGATAATGTTCTATTTTCTTTCTATTACTTCATAATTAGATAAACTCTAATACTTAATCATGTTCTATCCAGTTAAATAGTGAGCTATAGGAACTGTAATTCATGCTCAGCTAGTAAAATAGACAAGTTTTTCTTCTATGCTCAGATATTCACACAATTTGAAATTTTCCCATACAAAACTTTTTTTTTCACCTTAAAAAGTATGAGAAATACATAGCAACCAATGCCACAGTGTGGAGGTTGTGGCACAACTTTCAATCCACAACAACTTTTTCATTTCTTAATGAATTAAAATATGGTCTCTTTTATTGATATTGTGAGATTTTATAGATCTTAGAAACATAAATTAATATTCTAAAGTATGTGGTTGAATTTTCCTGAGTTTGTTAAGTTGGGGTAAGTTCACATAGTTTTGTGTTACCATAGAGGATTTCTGACCCTGAGTTTGGTTATAGAAGGATGACCAAGTGAGTGATATTTCATGATCTCATACAAATGGTAGGAGTAATACCCTGTAATCTACATGAATTCTTCCTCATTTGTGATAATATTTGTTATATCTATTATTAGAGCATTTCTCTATATCCTGGTAGCTTTTTGCCCACCCCATCACAGTATTCTTTCTGGTATGCAAAGTGGTAAAGGAAGGCAAAGTTAGTGATATTTGATGATTTCCTCAATATCTCCACTGTCCTGGCTTGCTTTATTTCAATATTTTCCACATTTTCTATTTTAGTATCCAAAGACATTCTCTGAAAATTTCATCTCATTTGTGCAGTATTTAAGGTAGTAATTATTGCGGTCAGAATCTTTATACCCTCATAGCTCCACTGTATACCCATGTTTTGTTTTAATATTTTCCACTTTTTCCAATTTAATATCTGAAAATACTTTCAGAAAATTTCTTCTCATTCAGAGCAGTACTTTTTCAAGTAGTTTGCACCTTTTTTTTATTTTATTTTTATTTGATTATTTTATTTCATTTAAAGGTACAAAATCTACATGACGCTGTAGAGCTATCACGTCAAAAAACCATCACCTCGGACTGGGCCCCGGAAAGCTATCGAAAAACCATGGCCCTAAGGCCTTGTTGAAAAAACTATCCTAACATGCAACCCTCCTGTAAACTACAAAAGGTATAAGATCCCACCAACATCACACAGTAACTAAGAAAACCAAACTCCTGACAGTGCACCTAACAAAGAAAACCCAAAAGCTAAACATAAGGTAAACCAAACCAGCAATGTTGCAATCAGCCCTAACAAAAGTTGGATAATAATATCCGTGGACGAAGTAGTCTGAGCCAGGGGGTCAAAAGGAAATCAAGCCTCACAATAGGGGTATGGTAGGAGTGAGGAACCTGAGCACCCGCCTGAACAGAGGGGGTGGTGGTGGCAGTACAGTGCTAGCTGAGGAGAGGATGGAATGGTAGTAAGGTACCAGCTGGTGTAGAATCTAAGCCAACTGACCATATTACCGTATCTCTCGTGTAGTCTCTTGTGATATGAGCGATGGCATCACTTCTGGAGGGGATCCTAGAGGGAGGAAGGCGTAGGAGGAGTGAATAGAGGGGCAGTAGGATGCTAGCTGATCATCTGGAGATGGGGAGGATGGGAGGGGAGTGTTCACACGTTGGGACGTACCATCGGTTATTATGTTTATGTCTGACAAGGCAGTTCCGTAAGAGAGAAGGGAGTGGAGACATCAACTGTGGTCTGTTGAAATGTTTCCTCCCACAGCTAACTGTGTTCCTGGCCATCTGTAGAAAGACCAAATGAAAAAACCCAACCATAGCAATCGCTAAGTGAGGGGAAGCAAAAGTGAGGTATGGGAGGTAACCAACAGCGTGAGATGCTGGGAGGAAGGAAAGGACAACCTCAAGAGGGTAAACCTCAAGCAGGAAGTGAGGAGGGGATGCCTGAATGCAAACAAGAGATAGAAAGTGTTCTTCCTGACCCCCTCCAGATGGGAGTGAGGAGAAAAAAAGTGGTGATGATTTTCCTCACAGTCATGGTATTGAGTAGTTCCCAAATAGGTAATAAATTTCAATGTTTGAAAGTGTAGCGGAGATGAAAGATGGCAAGTAATTTCCACTTTGGCACCTGTATATGTACCTGGAATGTACATTCTATCTGCTTCCACTGTCTCAGCATGCTTTGTTTCAATATTTTCCATGTTTTCTATTCAAGTATTCAAAGGTATTCTCTGAAAATATCCTCTCATTTGGAGCAGCATTTAGGGTAGTAATTATTGTGGTCAGAAACCTTGTATCCACATAACTCCACTATTTCCTCACATTTTGTTTCAACATTTTCTCCCTTTTCCACTTTAATATCTAAAAGGTTTCTCGGAAGGTTTTGTCTCATTTTGAGCAGCACTTTCACTACTAATATCTACTTTGGTCCCTTAATATGTACCTGGAATGTACACTCTATCTATTTCCACCATCTTGGTACACTTTGTTTCAATACCTTCCATCTTTTTTATTCCAGTATTCAAAGGTATTCTCTGAAAATCCTATCTCATTTGGAGTAGTATTTAGGGTAGTAATTATTGCAGTAGGAAACCTCGTACCCCTATAGATCAACTGTCTCCCCACATTTTATTTCAATATTTTCCACCTTTTCCATTGTAATATCTGAAAGGTTTCTCGGAAAGTCTTGTCTCATTCAGAGCAGGACTTTCACTAGTAATATCTACTTTGGTCCCTTTATATGCACCCGAAATCTACACTACATCTATCTCCACTATCTCGACACACTTTGTTTTACTATTTTCTACGTTTGCTGTTCCAGTATTCAAAGGTATCCTTTGAAAACATCATCTCAATTGGAGCAGTATTTAGGGTAGTAATTATGTTTGTCATCTACATGTTAAATTTGCAAAGATATTAGAAGAGTGATTGCAATCTCATGATCCTATACAAACAGTGGGAGTGATACCGACAATAATAGATGAATTCTATAGCCAAATTCAAGGTCAGATATCAACAATGGTAATATAAAACTCAAGAGTCTTACCACATCTCAACAAAATCAGACAAAATCAATGTAAACCATTCCAAACCTTTTTTACATTTCTAAGATCCTCTACTTCTCTGGATATATGTTAAACAAACTATATTTTTATTGATTAAGAATTGAAAAAGTGGTTGTGAATTGAAAATTGTGCTACCTCCTAAACTGTGTGGCATGAGTAGTTGTGTATATTTCATACTTTGTATGGTGAATAACTTTCTTTTGTGTGGTTATTTCACCATTCAAGTGTACATCTCATCATGGTATAAATTTTACAATTTGCTTCATACTTTACCTTCATAATCTCCTCTTTCTGAGTATATCAGTTGTAGAACTATAAACTTACTATTGAAAAAATTCAAAACAACTACCTGCTTACCACTGAAAAAATGTTAAGTTAGTAGTGACTTACTAGTCAAAAATGTACACTTAGTGTAGATACTACTACTGACTTACTATTCAAAGGGTTTTTAAATACTTCTGATCTACTATTCAAAACATTTGCAGTTACTACTGATAATACTACTTACTTACAATTCAAGAAATGTGAAACTACTACTAACACTACATCAGACCTACTATTGAAAAAATGTGAAACTACTACTGACACTGCTATTGACTTACTAATTAAAAGGGTTTAGAAATACTTCAGACTGACTATTTAAAAGGTTTACAGTTACAACTGAGACTAATACTGACTTACTATTAAAGACATATGAAACTACAACTGACACTTCTCCAGAATTACTATTCAAAAAAATTGTAAATACTTCTGACTTACAATTCAAAAGATTTGGAGTTACTTTTGACAATACTACTAACTTACAATTCAAGAAATGTGAAACCATTACTAATACTACTACTGATGTACTATTCAAGAGATTTGAAAATACTTCTGAATTGCTATTTCAAATATTTGTAGTTACTTCTAATACTACTACTGACTTGTCATTCAAAATATTTTTAAATACTTTTAAGTTACTATTCTAAATATTTACAATTTCTTCTGATACTACTACTGATTCCCTATTTAAAAGATTCGTAAATACTTCTAACTTACTATTCAAAACATGTCCAGTTACTACTGACTTACAATTCAGAAGATTTGGAGTGACAACTGACCATACTAGTAACTTACCATTCCAAAGATTTGTAAATGCTTCTGACTTACTATTCAAAAGATTTGCAGTTACAATTGACAATACTACTGATGTACTATTCACAAAATGTGAAACTACTATAGATACTACTACTAACTTGCTATTCAAAAACATTGGCAAATACTTCTGACTCACTATTTAAAGTATTTGTAGTTACTACTGACTCTATAACTGGTTTACTTTTCAAAAAATTTGTAAATACTTCTTGCTTACTATTCTAAATATTTGCAGTTACTGCTCATACTACTACTGACTTATTACTCAAAATATTTTTAAATATTTCTGACTTACTATTCAAAAGATTTAGAGTTACTACTGACACTACTACTGACTTACTATTCCAAAGATTTATAAATACTTCTCATTTACTATTCAAAAGATTTGCAGTTACTATTGACAGTACTACTGATATACAATTCACAAAATGTGAAACTACTACTGACACTACTACTGACTTACTATGCTAAAGATTTGTAAATACTTCTGACTTACAATTTAAAAGATTTGCAGTTAATACTTACAGTACTACTGACTTACTATTCGAGAAATATGAAACCACTACTTATACTATAACTTACATCCTATTCAAAAAGATTTGTAAATACTTCTAACTTACTATTCTAAAGATTTGCAGTTACTACTAACACTACTATTGACTGATTATTTAACAAATATGAAACTACTACTGACACTGCCACTCACTTAATATTCAAAAAAGTTGTAAATAGTTCTGAATTACTATTCAAAATATTTGTAGTTACTACTTACACTACTACTGATTTACTATTCAAAAGGTTTATAAATACATCTGACTGACTATTCAAAAGATTTGCAGTTACTACTGACACTACTACTCACTTACTATTCAATAAGCTTGTAAATCCTTCTTACTTGCTATTTAAAAGATTTACAATAACTATGTACAATACTACTGACTTACTATTCAAGAAATACATAACTGCTACTGACACTACTACTGCTTACTATTCAAAAAATTTTGAGAACACTCCTGACTTAATATTCAAAAGATTTGCAGTTACTACTGACACTATTACTGAGTTACTATTCAAAAAGTTAGTAAATACTTTTTTCTTACTATTCCAAAGATTGGCAGTTACTACTGACACTCATACAGCCTTACAATTCAAAATATGAGCAACTACTACTGAGAGTACTACTACCTTACTACTAAACAAATGCAAAACTACTGCTACCTTGACTACTGACTTAATACTCAAAAAATTGCTAAACTCCTACAGGTACTACATCAGCAAAAAAAAACCCCGCATCTGATGTATGGGCATCGCATGCTGATACATGCTGCATTTCTCATGCGCCCGGTGTGCCTGGTGCATCCTGAGTTCCATTGCAACCCCCTGTTACGTACAATGCATCATGATGTGAGTTGCAACACAACATTGCACCTGGTGCATCCTATGTCGCATAGTAACGTTTTGTGGTGTCAGGACACTACCTGAGATTAGGTCGACATCCTCATGACCCCTGGACATCTGCATCTCTATGGCACCTTCTTCCCCATATCCTGATATCTGGCTATGGCTGCTACCTCACTGGAGTACCACTGGGCGTGACCACACAGGGCCAGCCTTTGTCACATTCCTTCTGTCTCTCATCGTGATGCTATAACTCCATCCTAACATCAACCAGAGATGCCTTCCATCCCCTGATGTCCCCACCTCTGCCCTGAACCTTCCCAACATCCTGATATGTCACCATTGTCAGTTCCCCACTGTGAGACCGCAGGGCATTGCGGTGATTTGTTGCAATCTGTCTGGTTTCTTCACTGCGTCCTAGTGATGTCAGGACCCACGACGTTTCACTGCGTGGTATTATCAGTGTTCTAATCTCAAGGACTGCCCAATCCATCACAGTAATTTTCTACATTGTGTACTTTTAGTTGTATCTATTATTTAGTTTCAATTAATTAGTTTCTAGAAGGAGGTTTCTATATAAAGGTTGCAATGAAAGATGCTATAATATTCGTCATGCCATTCAACCATCCTCGATGCAGAATACCTGCCCAAGCCAACAGTTGTCACCCAACTGTCTGCTTTCATGACCCCTCAATAAATCTCGTTAAATGTCCTTAAATCAATATGGCTGTTAACAAGTCATCACTGGTCTGTCTCCAGAAAGAGGTGCACAGGGCCTAGGATTGTCCCTATGTCTACTATAGTAAACTCTCATGCATTTTCCCTTAGCTGTATTGTGACAAGGCCATGGACGTTGGATACACGTTCCGAGTTAACCACATTCAATAGTTGGACACATGCAAGCCTGGAAACTGTATCCATGTGCATGTAGTCTCTGATTTTGAAGAGCGCCAGGAGCTTTCCAGAGAGATGGACCCAGAGCACACCATACATATGCTCGTGTAGTGGGGGCACCCTAAGGGAAGATGGATCCCAAGTTCGCAACCGCACTGAGGTGACTCCAAGATCAAAAGTGATAATCAACAGTAGAGTAAAGATGAATCAAAACAGTAAAACTTAATATCATTAAGCCGCAGCTTCACTCAGTAAGTTTCTCGAGAGGTAGTTGATTGCCAGAGTAGAGAGGGACTCGCATATAGTTTAAGTAGAATATCATATGCTGCCAGTTCCCTCACATCACTACTCTAACTTAATTATGAGCACACCCATCTCCTCTGGGCTGGCCAACACACACCACCTAGGACATTATTCCTTTGTGGATGTTTGTCCGCTATGGCTAAATCTCCTTCCGACATCAAGTGTCTCAGCGCTGCATCTCTAATGCGACTGCAGGAGAAAACCTCTTCATATCATTGACATGCTAGTGTCGAACTATCATGCAACTGAGGAGATATACCAGTTACGAACATTCATACCCATATGCATTTCATCTATGGAAGCCTTTAGTAGACATAGCTCTGACGATCGAGCTGAACCTTCTACTTCATTCTAGTCAAGTCTTTGCCTAATAGGAAAGTCTACTCAGCTCCCCCAGTGGGGTACCTTAGTGATTGGCCTGGTGGGCGCTACCCACAGTCAACTCCCCGAAAGCACCCCTACTGTGATAAGAATCATGCTCTTAGAGTTCTCAAAAATCCCTAATAGTCTTACAGCGATTGGGCACGAGTTGTGTCTATGTGCGATTCACCTACCCGGAGATGCTTCAATATCTTCCGGGCGACCCCGGGACTACCCGGGAGGCTCTAGGCTACCCTTGCTGTATTACCTGAGTAACTCCTTCAGTCCTTGTCTGCTTTACACATATTTGGGACCAGAAGATAGCCCTTCCTCTGGAGCACACCCTATGCCCTCTCATATATCCTATGGACAGCATCCAGTCGGACGGATGGCAACAACCTATACGGTGTTACAAGAGTGCCTCCACTCAGTTCCTTTTGTAAGGAATGTAGCAACTCAACAACTGTACGCCCATGACGTGCGGTCCTTACATTGGGGCAGCAGGGGAGTGTTAGGAATACCTCTGTAAAATCCTGGCGCATACGGAGCCCTATAGCTCCTCCTATAGTCCCCCAAAGGCGACCAGGTTTGTTGCCTTCAGATTTTACTGCAGTGCCCAATCCTCATAGGATTGCCCCCTGACTCAAGTAAGTACCTCTGAATGCTAGGTAGGGTAACTTGAGTGCCATGTCAGGGTAACTCGGACCTTATGGCAGGGTAACCCAGGCCTCATGTCAGGGTCACTCGGGCCTCGTTACATGAGCCTTTCCCGAGCCCACCTCTTATACTACGACCTTATAGTACACATAGTTGTCCACTATAGTGAACCAAACTATCCTTACCCATTGACCTCAAGGTCTCCGGTATGGGTGTAAGAATAGTTTACTGTAAGATACCCTCTCGTGGGTCATTACCCGACTCCCCTCTTCTCTAAGGTCTGTCCTGGACCATTAGCGATGTCTTTTATTTCCCGGCTTCGGTACATCTACGATACGGTGATCCTTTAGCTTAGATGGATACCTCCAGTGAAAATCATTAAGGGCCTCCATGGCCGTTCCTTCTAGCATCTCAAAAGGTTCCCATGAATTCTCCTCTGGTCCATAACATTCCCACGCTACTAAGTATTGAACGAAGCGGTGGTGGGAAATCATCTTTATCCCGCCATACTAATGACTATCCAGGATAGCTTCAACCACATAGCTTGGCTCATTGTCTACTATCTCTGGTAATGGGACTTCCTTCTGAGGCCTACCTACTGGATCATCTCGGTATGATTCCAGTAGACTGACATTGAATGCAGGATGGATTGACCAATGAGTTGGAAGTTCGAGCTCATAGGCCCGGGACCCTACCTTTCGTTTAACCACAAATGGGCCAAACATTTGGTGGTCTAACTTCTCCATCAGCCTTTTTGTGCGGATGTTTTTTCTGTTCCACATTACCCGGTCAGCCTTTCTCGCAACTCCATTGGTCACATCTTCCATTGTAACATATTCTGGAGATGGTAACCTCTTCTGGTGATGCCACTTCCGTTGCCTTTCTTGTGCCCCTTGTAAGGTTTCTCTGACCTGTTGCCAGGATCCTTCCCAATTCCGTACTAAGAGCTCACTGCTTGGATGAATCCCTTGGCTATCTGGGACTATGCCTGACCAGTTTGTACGAGGGTTAAATCCATAGTTAATCTCAAAAGGAGAAGCCCTAGTGGATTCCAATGTAGAAGTATTATACGCATACTCTGCCAATGGTAACAAAGACACCCAATCGTCTTGCTGATATGAGCAATAGCTCCGAAGATATTGTTCCAAAGTCTGGTTCACCCGTTCAGTCTGCCCATCAGTTTTTGGATGGAAAGCTGTTGATATATTAAGCTTGATCTGTAGCAACTTCATCAAGCTTGCCCAAAGCTTAGAGGTGAATCAGCTATCTCAGTCTGAGATTATCGATTCTGGGAGCCCATGTAGGCACCATATTTCCTTCAGGAATATTAATGCCAACCTTTCTATAGATACCTCCATTGTCAATGGTATGAAGTGAGCCATTTTCGAGAATCGATCAACAATGACCCATATCTTTTTATATCCCTCAGACTCCGGTAATGCTACAATGAAGTCCATGGAAATATCATTCCATGGTCTTATTGGCACCTCAATTGGTTCAAGTAATCTAAATTTCTTATGCCGGACTGTCTTGGTCCTTTGACATGTGTCGCAAGTACGTACATACTCCATGATGTGCTCATCCATCTTTGGCCAGTAGCAGTTTGCCTTGATTCGCCCAACTGTCTTGTATGTCCCAAAGTGCCCTGAAATACAGGAATCATGTTCTGCCTCCATGACTGCTTGCTTCAACCCTTTTGCCTCAGGTATGTACCACCTATTCTTATAGAGTAGTAAGTCCTTTTCTACTGAAAAATTAGGGTCAATATCTTTCTGCCCACCTATGACTGACTTGAATATGCTCATGTATTTGTCATCTGCACTGGTTGCTCTCTTAAGCACTTCCAAAAAGGAAGATTGCAACTGATAGCCTTGGCAAGATTGCAACACCAGTGGTCGCAAGATGTCCCGCTCCTCATTTACAACCCATTGACCAGGTCGGAAAAAGGTTGTTTCGGGGTTTGGTTCAGAATTACCCCCCCCTTTAAGGTGGTAGTCCATACGACTTGACAATGCATCTGCCTTCTCGTTCAACCTACCTTCACAGTAGATAACTTTAAAATTGAACAGCTGTAAGAATTCCGCCCAGCGGTGTTGCCATCTATTTAGTATCTTGGTACTATTAAAGTATTCCAGATTCCTGTGATCAGTGTATATAACAATCTGATCAGCAACAGACCTCAGTAAATGATCCCATTCTGGGAATGCCGCCATAATCGCGGTCATTTCCTTATCATGGACATCATAATTCACCTCTGCTGGTACGAATTTCCTACTATGATAGGCCATGAGGTGCCATTTCTCGTCCTCACAGAGCTGGGACAGAACAGCACCTCATGCAAAGTCACTTGCATCAGTTTCTAACTTCAATGGCCAGTTAGGGTCAAAGTGTGCTAGAATAGGACTGGATGTAAACAACTCCTTTAATTGTTCAAAAGCCTCCGTGCAGGCTGGTGTCTAGTCCCATTTAATGTCCTTCTTCATCAGGTCTGTCAATGGCCTCACTATCTTGCTAAACCCCTTGATGAACCTTTGGTAGAAGTTGGCAAAGCCCATGAAGCTTTGTACATTGACGATGCTCTTTGGACTCAACCAGTTCTTGATCGATTCCACCTTTTCCATTGTCATTGATATCCCATGATCAGATATCTTATACCCTAGGAATTCAACTTCTCTCTGGTGGAAGGTTGACTTCTTGATGCTAACGCATAAGGCTGCTTCTCGCAGCTTTTCCATTACTCTCCTAACTAGAGCAACATGCTCCTCTATAGTCTCTGAGTAGATCAGCATATCGTCCATATAAGCGATGACTCCTTTATCCAATATACCTGTAAATACATCATTTATCATACTCTGGAAAGTAGATGGTGTGTTGCATAACCCAAAAGGCATCACAGTATACTCATACAAGCCATACCGACAATGAAAAGCAGTCTTCCATTCTTCACCCTTTGCCATTCGCAAAAGGTAATAACCGTTTCTCAGATCTAACTTGGTAAATACCGTTCCTTTCCCAAGTCTATCCCTCAGCTCATTCATTAGCGGCAGGGGATAACGGTTCTTTATGGTTATCTTGTTCAGTCCTCTGTAGTCAATACATAACCGTAGTGTACTATCTGATTTTGGTACAAATAATATAGGAGCAGCGGCCGGTGAGCTAGATCTCCTGATCTTTCCAGTCGCCAGCATCTCATCAAGGTACTCACGAAGTGCCTTTAATTCTTTCTCTGACAGGGGATACATCAGACCAAAAGGAGGAGTCGTTCCTGCCTGTAGTTCAATCCTGTGATTGTACTTAGAGTGCTGTGGTAAGGACTCTATCCTTTCCTGGCTAAAGATATCACTAAAGTCCTTGTATTCTGGGAGGAGCTTTATTGCGATATCATTCCCATCTTCATCTGAGAACTTAGCCATCCCGAGGAGATGGACAGATCCTTGATCCTCAGCCATCATTTCTTCCTACATGATAAATTCCAATCGCCGGTAACCACATCCAACGAGACAATTTACCTTACAGTATGCTGACCGCCAGGCCATTATACCCTTTTCCCAATCAATGTCCGGGTTATGCTCAAAGAGCCAGGATATCAGAAGATACCCATCAATTTTGCCCTGTGGCATTTCTGCAATCTCAAAACTCATTTTGTTTGAGTGGTCTCCTATTCTCATCTTCACCGCCTTGGTATAATGGAGACCTGATCCCGGGATATTGTTCCCACTTGCATCTAATATGGGGGAAGGAATCTTCCTTCGAACACAGGGCATTTGAGTGTCCTTTACCCATCTGCTACTGACCACAGCTCCTGTAGCGCCGCTATCCAGGAGTAGTACTGCTTCTACAATACTCCTTTTTGCATTCAGTTGCCACTCAAGTCTAACCTTTAGCCGGATAGACTTTGTATGTCGAGGGGGACCTGAGAGTCTCTGCCGCTTTCTGGTTCTTTCTTCGCTAGACATTTCTAGTATCAATAATGTTAGTAGGTAAGTAAGGGTATGGGGTCTCTCGTCTTTCAATACAAGAGCGGTCAAAGAGGTCAATCGCAGTTAAGTTTAAAGTGTTTCGCAAACAGTTAAGTTATAAAATCATGAGTCAAAGTAAGTAGTGCTGTTTACTATCATGCCAGCATGATTTCGGGTACTGAACCCTCCCCAGGTAAAGTTGGAAATAACTTTCAATTGTATATAATCAAGTCCTGCCTGATGTAAACATAACTAAATCAAATCCAAACAAGCCAAGAAAAATCAGACAGAATGAGAAAAACCTAATAGACACATAACAGAGAGAACCCTCAATACCGAAAACCTATAAGAAAACCCTTTGCATCCTTGACTACCTTACTCCGCTGAGCCTAGTCAGGAATTAGCTTTCTATACATAGTCTTTGGAGGGTGGACTTACCATGTCCATCTCCAGTCCATCAAGTTCATCACCCCAGCATGCCATCGTTGGCCTAGGGAATTGTTAGTTGCTAACTAAGTCCTCTTCGGAGGGTTACTTACCTAGTCCGAAGCATCCGTATCAACTTCCATTATCTGAGGAGTTGATTCGCGGACTTCAAGAATTTTTCTAGTAACAGTAGGAGGGGCCTTAATGCGCTCAACCTTATTAGAGGGACCAGAGGTATGGCCCGCCTCTTCCACAGATCGCTTGCATTCCTTGGCTGGCTTGGAAGAGCTAACACTGGAGCAACCAAGGTGCACTTCCGCAAGAAGTGACCTCGTTGCCCATATTTGGTGCATTGGCCTAACTTTCGGTGCTTGTCAAGGAGCGTGCTAGAAATATTCTTGTGAGCAATGGAATACTCCAAATTTTCCGGCTTTGACTGACAGCTGCCCGAAGAGTTAGCAGGTTTGGGATTCTGTTTACCTGAACCTTTTCCCTTCTTCTGTTGCTTCTTTGAGGAATGCTTGTCCTCACTCTTATCATGAGTGGATCCTTTTTCCTTAACCACTATTCAGCTAAAGCGTGTATTGTCCTCCAAGTCATGGCCGGTTTTCCTTAGGAGATCGAGGTACTGATTTACATCCTCGGGATGGGGGTTCTTCTGAGCCCAGGCTGTCCGCAGTTCTGACATAATGCCGATACGCACCTTGTCCTTCACTGCTCGTCTATCTGTATACCCTAGTTTGGTCATTAGATCAATGACCTTGTCCAAGTACTTGTCTACTTGGCCGGGCTTCATCTCCCAAGAGGTCCACTCAGTTAAAGAGCGATCCTGATTGGCATGTCCTCCAAAACTGGTCTCCAAACGGCAGTGGAATCCTTCCCTGGTACGGAGCTCATTGTCTGGGTTGAATTGCATTCCGCTTCATTGGGCAGCCTCCTCATTTATGTAATGGTGGAGACCCATATATCAGCTTTTGGCAGAACCTTCCAGGAGAGGGATAACCAAGCTAATCTTATCCATGTCTTCAGTGAAAGACTCACGGAAATAGTCAAACTTGATTTCCACATCACTAAAGAACCTCAGAGTGTCATTAACATCCCTGGCAAAAGCCTTAACGTCACGTAATTTCTCAGGTTTCTTTGGCTTTACCTTAGAAGCTGTCTTGCTTTCCTTCTTACATGACTGTAAGAATTTGGCCAGCTTACGAGTTCTGTGGTCATAGCGCCTCTTCTTTGAGTCATTCCAGTTTGACTTATGTCGTCCAAGGAATTGCTCAAGATCGGGGAGGGAGTTGGCATCATCGTCTGAGCTGCTAGAGGAATCGGAATCACCCGGATCTCCTCCAGCCCCAGCATTTGCACCTGTAGGAGGTAAGTTACCTCCGCCTCCCCCCAGAACATCATATCTATCAAAAGATTCCTCCGCACTACTCGGTCCAATAAAACGGGAACTACCCCTGGATGGTGGGACTGGGTGTGGTGTTGGAGTGGGTAAGCGAGTACTATCCAATTGACTTGAAGTTCCCATTGCTTGCCCAGGTTTGAACCGGGATTGTTGGTATTCCAAACAAGTCTCCGGTGCAAGTGGAAGTCCTTGGTGGCGAAGTGAACCACAGAAATCACATGGGGTTTTTTCAACTTCAGGTCTCCTTTCTCCTGACGTGTTCTGTCCCGGTGGGTGTCTAACTGCCTGTGAAGGAAGTTTAATACACCCGTTGACATGGTGATAATGTCTTGCAAAAGGTGACCCTCCCTCAACCCAACAAGCAGGGGAACAATCACTCGCAAATGACTGCGCCCAAGCCCCCGGGACCCCTAGATGTTGCCCAAAACTGCTGCCCGAAGGCTTAGGTCCTGGGGCCGGTGGAATAACTGCAGGAGTATTATGCGCCAGCGTCTGTAGTGCCTGTCCTGTAGGAACTGGCGTTGCACTACCAAAAGGTCTTTCCGCTATTGGTGGTCAGACTGCAACTCTCAGGGTATACCTGGCTCCTGAAAGAGTCGTTGAATTGTCTCCGACCGGTGGTGTCCGCCTTGCCCTTCTTTCCACCCTTGGCATGGGCCTAGTCATAGGACCTAGCCCCATGGAGGGACTATTGTCTCTACTCCTCTGTGCTCTTCTGGGTGGGTTGGAGAGTGCCTGTGAGGCTTCCCAGGAGAACTGCTCTTCCCAATTGTTACTGATTTCTCGTATCCCTAAAGGGGTGAGAAATTGCCTTTCTTCTGCCTTCTGCAACATTTCATGAAGCTTCAGAGCAAAGTTAGGTGCACGTTTTTCAGCAAGTACTAATGGAAGGGGAGGAGCATCTCTCATAATTGTGTCATTATTGGAGTGTATTGCACATCCGCCTTGGATTACTTTCTCTAGAGCTCCAATCCTGGTGTTTAGCAAGTTGGCATTTTGGATGTGCTCAGGAAATGCAGCCTGTTGATCAAACATGCAACTCCGCGCTATTTTCACCATATCCTGATGAAATGCAGCTTGCCTTTGCTGATTCCAGAAATGAAACTGTTCCTGAGCTGCATGAAATTGATGACCGATTTCCAGAAGGATATATGGTTCAACATACTCGCGTGTCAAGCCTGCAAAGCTGATACCCTTATTGTCAACACTCATCATCTCGGTGAACTCGGCATCATAGGAAAAGGATTGCATGAGGGCCCTTGGGTCCACAACAACTAATTCTTGACATGCCTGAGAAACTTCAATAGGAGCAGCTTCAAGCAATAGTGGTACAGGTTCCCACTCTAAACCCCATAGATCTAGAAGATACTGGCTTGTAGGGTTTGGGCAGCGTGTTCCTGTGCCACAGGGTCAGTAAAACCAACTTCGGAAGATATAATTCTTTCCACCCAATGCTTGTTGTACCAGACAAGTGACTCGTACTCGAATATGTCAACGTAGGAATGTTTTGTAGCAACAAGTTCAAGAGAGTTAAGCAAGGAAGTCGCTTAACGATATACTGCAATGGGGGCGCCCTAAGGGAAGATGGATCTCAAGTTCGCGAACGCACTGAAGTGACTCAAAGATCAAAAGCGATAATCAACAGTAGAATAAAGAAGAATCAAAACAGTAAAACTTAATATCATTAAGTCGCAGCTTCACTCAGTAAGTTTCTCGAGAGGTAGTTGATTGCCAGAGTAGAGAGGGACTCGCATATAGTTTAAGTAGAATATCATATATTACCAGTTCCCTCCCATCACTGCTCTAACTTGATCATGAGCACACCCGTCTCCTACGGGCTGGCCAACACACACCACCCAGGACAAATATTCCTTTGTGGATGTTGGTCTGCTCTGGCTAAATCTCCTTCCGACATCAAGTGTGTCAGCGCTGTATCTCTAATGTGACCGCAGGAGAAAACCTCTTCATATCGTTGACATGCTAGTGGCAAACTATCATGCAACTGAGGAGATATACCAGTTACAAACTCTCATACCCATATGCATTTCATCTATGCAAGCCTTTAGTAGACATAGCTCTTACGATCGAGCTGAACCTTCTACTTCATTCTAGTCAAGTCTTTGCCTGATAGGATAGTCTACTTATCTCCCCTGGTGGGGTACCTTGGTGATTGGCCTGGTGGGCGCTACCCACAGTCAACTCCCCGAAAACACCCCTACCATGATAAGAATAATGCTCTTTAGAGTTCTCAAACAACTCCAATAGTCTTACAGCGATTGGGCGCGAGTTGCACCTATGTGCGGTTCACCTACCCGGAGATGCTCCAACATCTTCCGGGCTACCCCGGGATAACCCGTGAGGCTCTGGACTACCTTCCGGTATTACCTGAGTAACTCCTTCAGTCCTTGTCCGTTTTACACATAATTGGTACCAGAAGATAGCCCTTCTTCTGGCGCACACCCCATGGCCTCTCATATATCCTATGTACAGCATCCGGTCGGACGGATGGCGACAACCTATACAGTGTTACAAGAGTGCCTCCACTCAGTTCCTTTTGTAAGGAATAGAGCAACTCAACAACTGTAAGCCCATGACGTGTGGTCCTTACACTGGAGCCGCAGGGGGGCGTTAGGAATATCTCTGTAAAATCCTGGGGCATTCTGAGCCCTGTAGCTCCTCCTATAGTCCCCCAAAGGTGACCAGGTTTGTTGCCTTTATATTTTACTGGAGTGCCCAATCCTCATAGGATTGCCCCCTGTCCCAAGTAAGTAACTCTGAATGCTAGGTAGGGTAACTTGAGTGCCATGTCAGGGTAACTCAGACCTTATGGCAGGGTAATTCAGGCTTCGTTACACGAGCCTTTCCCGAGCCCACCTTTTATACTACGATCTTATAGTATACATGGTTGTACACTATAGTGAACCAAACTATCCTTACCCATTGACCTCCAGGTCTCCAGTATGTGTGTAAGAATAGTTTAGTGTAAGACACCCTCTGGTGGGTTGTTACATGGGACATTTTGGTGAAACTATTAGTGACTTGGATATAGCGAGTTTATGGCACTATAGGGTATGAACATATGACTGAACTTGCTGCTTTAGAAGAAGTAGAGTCTAATAGGACTACTCAAGAGTCAAGGAGTCAGGGACTTTCTGCCCGCTGAGCTATTGGTTCGATGCTGGCCAAAAGTCTTCTCATTTCCTGATGGACTTTGTCATGCATATTATGCAAGGCAATAGTGAAGCTTGAACCTTATAAACTGATCACTTTATGTTTCAAGGTTGAACAATGGGTATAGAGCAATGTTAGTAATATACTCAGATTAAGTTCTTATGACTTTAAAGATCAGAGACTACCTACTGGAGGAGTGCTTGACACCCTCAGAAGATGGGAGCTCGAAGAGATTAAAAGCTAAGCTGGGAAATATATTCTCAGGTTCAATGAGTTTTCACATTCCATTTAGATAAGGCATTTTCACTGGAGGTACTTAGTTAATATGGATATTTGTTGTAGCCTATGATCACCCCGATACAGTATATAAATATTGAGGTGGTCTCAAGCTATTACAAGAATCAAGTGATGGAGAAGAGATCTTATCAATATATTAAGTTATTACTATTATAAAAATAATTTGTGCATACAAAATCTTGAGACTACATTACCAACGAGCCTACCTGACAATCTTCATTATCTTTACCTTTACACTTATCTTTACCCTTACTTGTGAATGGTCAAGATCAACCATTCTTTTCTTTGCTTGAGCTTCCCCATAATAATTGTACACCCAAACGAGGCTGAGACATCGTCAGATGTGCAAGCATTATTTGTGGGCAGAATGGGGTATACAAGGTATATTCATTTCACCAATAGTAGTACATGAGGATCTATTTTTCTATATATATATAATATATTTTAAAATCTATTGTGATCTCTACAGAGTCTAACTTGTCACTAACATTCATAAATTAAGCTTTTAAGCCATACTAGTGACCTCTTGGTGTCCCATCATGGGTGCAACTTAAAAGCTTATTTCATGAAACTATATAATATATATTATCAACACCTCTAGGTGTCAGTAATACATGCTGTCTCTTTGTTTCATGCCACTATTTTATTTACACAAATAAAATAGAGTCCCAAAATATGTAGAGGTTGTACAGTGATATATATATCTTCACCTACTGTGATTGATCACTATATAAAGATATATCATGATGTCCCCTATTGTGAGGTAGTAAAGAGGTATCTTGTGGTCCAGAAATCAGGGAACATCATGCTATATATTTATATAGCTATCAATCATGGTAGCTGAAGATATATATATTACTTGACAATATCTCTATGTATCATGACATTATTTTATTTGCATATATAAAATAGTGTTATACTATGTAGATATGTCATATAGTGATATATATCTATAGCTATCATGATTGATCACTGTAGAAATATGTTACCTTACGACATCTCTAGATATCATCAAACTATTTTATATATGCAAAATAATGTTCCCCCTCTGTACATTTTGGTTTCTGTCATGTAGAATTCTCTTTTTCTTTTTTGTATCTTTTTTGCTCTCTGATTTCAGAAGTTTTGTTTTACTTTTTCTTTTCCTATTTTCAGATTTCTTTGCTAGGTTTATCTAGTAGTTCTTAGCCTATACTTGTTAGCTACTAATGATACCAATTGACAGCCCTAGCATCTCCTGTTCCTAAATGTTTGGATCTCAAGTGCCTAGTTTGTAATACTAATAATACCATTTGATACCATTGTTTTGGCATCTCTCATTGCTTGCTATTCTAATCTCACATACCTGGTACAGTACAGTATTCTACAGTATGTGATAATAGTAATAGTATTTAGCTCCTTGCTTTAGCATCTGTTGTGTCTCGCATTGGTTGTCATTAACTCATCTACAGTTGGCTGACCATCTGTGCTGATTGTTTTCTAAAATATGGATATTAGTGATGAGATGGACAAGGGTTTGAAGTTTGCAAGGAACTACTGGACTATAATGCCTGTCTATCTCTTCACTAGTATCCATGCCCGCATAGCTTGGATTGCTGGAATTCAGCCTCTTGGGTGTTCAGTTAGATTGACTCAACACTTGGAGATGAGTTCAGGTATACCAAGTACTAGTTAGGTAACATAAAATTACTGTAGTGCCAATAGTATCGCTAAAAGATACCCTTTATGGCTAGATTTTTTCCAGCCCCCCACTCTAGCAATACACTCATTTTATCTAATTTTTTCATGCCACAGTCTTGAGTCCCATCATCGTTAAAAATACTTACATTATTATGAACATAATAGTGAATACTCTCAAAATGCTATTTTGAACACAAATCTTTTGCTTCAATAATGAGTGACAGTCAGTGATGCTGCATACCCTCCACCCATGAACCCTATATATAAGACCTGACATGTGGTATCTAATATAAGAAAACTATAAAAACTTCTCATTGTTACCAAACTGTATTTGAGATACCTACAATTTTACAGTCACCTGAATTATAACTTACCTTATTCTAACTAACCTATGATACTATGAAGAAGCAACAGGCAAATACATGCAGTCAGTCAGTACCCCAAGTCAGCAATCTATACAGAGGTAGATACAATGTCGGACCCAGTACCAGGGGATTGGGAACAGGGAGGTCCATTTTGCATCAAAATAAATCACAAGATACATCTCTAACTCTTGATTCTTCTCTACCCCCAATTGCAAGCCTACTAGGAAGAGCACCCAAGAGTCCACAGAATGGTACAAGGTGGACCACAGCAGATGCAGAACCCAAAACCAAACCCAATGATGAACCAAATACCTAAACAGTGCATCTATCAGAAGAGAGTAGTGATGAGTACCTAATATCATATGGACTGGATAAAACAGAGTCAGACAATAAACCTAATGAAGCAGGCATCGATATTGCAGATGTCCCCAGATCAAGACATAATCATGGATCACAAGTAGATACTAGAAAGGGAGACAATTAGGGAAGAACCTATACATTTCAACAACATCAAGGCCTCAGAAGATAGGTTCTGCTTGGCATATGACAATGAATCTTGGACACATAATTCACTGAAAAGCCTACAGTCCTCTAATGTTCCCATCATCTAGTAATGCACAATTATCATCCCCACTGCATAGTACATATATTTCTACATCTGGTACCCTGTTCTCTAGTCCAGCTCCTGACCCTTGGTGAAATATAGTGATAATGGTAGCAAGGTCCATATTAGATGATTTCAACACTCTGATTCCATAGTACAACTTATTTCAGCAGCTACTCCAGCACAATTTTGCTCTAACAGCGTAGGTACATAAGGTTTAGTATACCATACTTGCTAGTATTGTAGATGCTGAAAACATGCAACCCTCAGAGTAGTCTATAAGTTTGGTAATTGGACTTAGGCAGATATGATATAATACAGGATGCAATACTAACCTTGAAAGATAAACCAAAAACACTCTGGGGTATGATCCCAGTTTGTATATGAGCTGAAGAAAGGGATGGTGGAGTTATACAGTCCGCTGGAAGATCCCACAGCTATAGCATGCAGAGTTGATTATCTGCTGGATCAAGATAGGTTTATGAGCAACCTAAGAGGGTACAAGGTTAGTCTCCACTAGACAATACCATATAGTGACCACCAGTAACTGTAATTGGATGCAACCAAGGGCCTAACATTACAATTCCTTGTACTCCAGGTTGCTGAGGGGGCTTTTGGTAAGTATATTGCAAGGAAGAAGATGCAAGGTATTGTGGATTATGGGTGTCTTATGTGCATTAATGGTACTATGATCTGCTTGATGTGTACTATAATCTACTATGTACTGTGTGCCTGGGAAATGGGAATATATCAAGAGCCCACTGACTTCAAGCAGGAGGCAGCCATGGGGGAGTCTTGGAATCATCCAACTGTTCATTCATGACCAAGGTGGCTAACCTGTTATCAAACATACAAGATATTTTTGACTGGCAAAAAGAAACTTATGGTAAGTGCCCACGGAGGATCCAGGATATGATTGTGTAAAATATTGAAGAAACAATTGACAAGAGGGTTACGCAAGTTCACAGGATGCAGTCAGACTACGGTGCAGGATATGATGACGATTGGGAAGCCAGAAATGCTGAGCTCTAGAGTCAGATATCCAACTACACTACCATACAGCCTGTACTGCAATACTCTAATTACCAGAAGTTTGACCTAGTAGGACATCAGGAATATCAGAATCTGTTACTGGAAACTGATAACTTGTTTGAATTGAGTCAGATGTCGGTAGTTCAGGGGCTTCAGTTACAAGATTTAGATCCTGGGAGTCTATATAATTCACATGATCTGGCTATAGGACTGGTGGCAGATAGAGTGATGATCCCTTCCACATCTTGAAGGGTCTTGTTGAGCCTTGGAGATTCTGAAGAAGGGCAAGTAGCACCAGTAGGGATGTCATTGTAAGCTGGATGATGACAAGCAGTAGGGAGGGGTGGGGCGGTCACCAAGTGTGATTAAGGTTAATTCAGAACATATAAAGATTACGATTAATAGATTTCATTTTGCTTAGTATGATGACACTACAATAGAAGCCAAAGGACATAGTGCAAAGGAATAATGAGGGTGATATTCACCATAATGTCTGTTAAAACTAGCCATCCAGAGGGTGTCAGGATGATCACAATATAGTATATTGGATAGAAAGAGGAAGGTGGGAAGATTGAACAATACTAGATACAACATGCAGATAGCATCAGGGGCAATTCACTATACTTCAGAAGGTAACTTGAGGACATCTAGACATGAAGTAGTCACATCAAGAGGAGATGTCATGGTCAAGGTGAAATCTAGAGGCATTGTGTATGCAGGTGGGGATCCAGACAAGAGGAGTATCATGTAGAAAGAATTTGGATAGAAAAGCCTGACAATAGGCAACACCAGGACATGCATCATGAGTACCATGGAATCTTGATGCACATAGGTGAGGATGTCATGTCAGGGCAGCAGATGCCAGGATTAGGTATCGCCACAATATAAGAGTTTATGATTAGGTACCATCCAGATGTAACAGGCTGGCACCATGGGGTGTTCAGATGTGACACCTGCCAGTGAGGACCAGACATTGTTACCATATCAGAGTGTACAATCAGACATTGTTAGGTTGGACCTGGTATAGGTGTCTATGTCTGGATACCATCCAGATGCAGCAGGTACATAACTTGATTTCAGGATATGATATTAGTTTACTAACACATCCTGGTTAATTGTTATCATTATGGGCACCCTCTGCCTCAGATATACAGGATGCATCAGGCATAAGATAATATTCTTGCTGCTACTATTGGGCTTTCTGAATGTAGTTTTGGTCGCAAAAAGACATTTATTGCACATATTAAAATTGTGCCCACTGGATCTTGAGGGTCTGGTGTATATTATGAGGTGCAGGTATGCAATATATCATAATGTTGAGGCATGTAGTTAAGAAAGCTTGATCAAGGTATTCGTATACATTACAGTAGAACTTGTATTTGAATACTCTGTGCAGGGGGGATTCAGATATTACATGTGATTAATAGTAGTTTCCTTCAAGTATAAGGGTATTTGAGCTCATATTTCAGAGTTTATATTAGTATTGCTTTTTGTTACTCAACTAGAACCATGTAATGGCATAGACTCCTGGAGCGTCAATACAGTAACTTCTTCAATAATCTTAGAAAGAGTTCCTGATCTTTTCAAAATCCCTAGTACACCACAGACTCACCTATATATTATCAATTGGTCACAAGATAGAAGCACATACTAAGACCAATCTCACAACATGCTTGGTATTTACCACATCCACTATATTCCATATATACCTAATACTTGCAACATCAAGACCACCCCCTATTTATAATAAGAATTCTACAATGGGACACAAGATCATGATAACTAAGTGTACATCCAGATAGCTAATTTCAGAAATGGTAAGTGGAAAGGCAAGCTAGTATATGCCTATCAGCTGTCTTCCATGACTCTCCTTAGCAAGGTTAATGCACACCTTACTGCTTGTAGTATCAGTATTTATAAGACATCTGCTGGCTTCTTCAATAATGCAACAAGGAAAATACTCTATAATGCCTGACAAAACATAGTCACAGATCAGATGTCTGCCAGGAAATTTATCAACATCCATACTTTGCTTGTTATCCAATTCTACCAAATAGAGCACAGTGTGAGAAGATTATGCCCAGCTTGGGATTCCCTTGTTGCAGTACATGCTATGAAGGATATGAACATAATTCAGAAGATTGATGAGACCATCATTTAACTTGCAAAGGATATTGGTATAAGGTTCACAGTCACCATTCGTAGTAATCCTGTGGCTTCACCCCTGATGGGTATCATGGCAATCATTCCTAGGTACCAAGTTGTTGATACAATCTTACAACTACTGGGTGCCCAGGTTATTAGGCTCCTGCAATGTTGGTACTGAATGGAGGCTGGATGTGGCCACTAAGAGTACCTAGAGTCTCATTACTAAACATACTTAGAATGAACCTCCATGCAGCCCCACATTCTACTATTTATATTTTTCCTACTATTACAAACCAGGTATAGTTTGTAATGGTTTCACATGATATATGCTTGTACGTCATAAGTAGTTCATTTGTTAAAGGTTTTTGTGCATGACTCAGTTGAGTCTTATAATGTTATGTTTTTGCACTATGACTCACCTACAAGTCATATGGTCTCACATAACTCACAGTTGTGAGTCATAGTTGTTTTGTTTAAATTTGATTGGTAGGTTGAGTGTTGACTCATATGTGCACATATGAGTCATAAGGATTAAGAGGCATGACTTCGTTTATACAAGTCATGAGGTTTCGCACATCACCCATTTAGGATCATGGAACTTTCACGCATAACCAAGTATGGTCATGAGGTTATGTGTTACAGGAGTGTATGAGTCATAGTTGTGACTCATTTAATTTGTAAGCAGGTTGCTGGAAGAACTATATAAGGAGGTCAATAGGCCCTGATAGTTAGTTCTTCATGCAATCACCTAAGTTATTTCCTATCTATTACTTTATGAATAAATTACCTTTACAATCTTTATACACAGACCAAATAATCAAGAAATAAGGACCAAGACTAAGCACAAGTTAAGCGCTATAAGGACTTAGTATTGACAAAGGTCGATATCTAAGATATAGTGTAAGATAACAAGTACTACAGTTCTCGAAGGAAGGAGAAGACAATAGAAGGCAAGTAAGTCTATCCCAAGAAAAGTTAACCACAGGATCATTACCTGTTGTGAGATATAAATAGGAGAGATCTTATAGCCGATCATAATACCTACTATTATTTTTAATACATTTGTTATTGGTAAATGGAGTTCTTACAACCTTATGCTATGTTCAGCTTCCTCCCACATTGGTTCTTCTAATATCTCCCAATATAGTTTTATATTACACTATGATTTTAATTCTATATTCAGTTATTTGATGACTCCAACAAACTCCTCTCTCATTGGAGGATGTTTTTCTTGAAATTGTCGGCCATCTCATAAAAGGAATAAGGATTCAGCATTTCACTCTATCTTTCAGTTCTCTTTGCCTTCAATCATTCTTTAGTTAGTAAAATACTATAGAGCTGAGTTACTAAACTTTAAAATGGTTTCATCTTTTATTTTAGCTCTAAGCTGGTTCACTATGTTAATGGTTGTAGTATACCATAGTGTAGTAAGATTGATGATTCACGATCACTATATTGACATATATCTAGCCTTGTATTCTTGTCATATTACTTCTTAATATAACTTCTATGTACTTAAGGCAAATGATAACTTGTTGTCAATAAGACTACCAATTCATTGATACAGCTTACGGCAAAATTCACTTTCATAATATATCCTCACATTCCATATCACCTTCCCCAAAGCTATAGGTAAAAGTAGTGTCAGAGACAGCAAGTAGTTAGGATAGTGCCAACATCTTCAGTTAGCTGACCAATCTCTGGAATATGGTGAAAATATAGTATTGTAATAGGGGGCACCATCAGGGAAGTTGATTCCAAGTTTGTGACCTCACTGAAGTAACTCAAAGATTGAAGAAGTGATAATTAATACAAGAGTCAACAAGAATGAGAACTGTAAAACTTAATATTCTTAAGATGGAGCTTCACTCTGTAAGTAATCTTAAGATGTAGTTGATTACATAGTGGAGTGGAATTCAAATATAGCTGCAGTAGAAATCTGTGTACTGCATATTATTACCCATCACTGCTCTAACTAATCTTGAGTACAGCCATCTCCTGTACATTGACAAACAAACACCAAAGTAAGAGCATTTTCCCATTGCAGAAGTTGGTCTACTCTTACTACCACTTCTTCCCACAGGAAGTGTTTGAGGCACTGCATCTTGAATGCAACTGCGGGAGAAAAACATTACATATCCTTGAGATATCAGTGGTGAACTGACATGCAATCGTGAAGAAATACCAATGACAAAGTCCTATAACTCTTATCACCAAAAAAGGATTCTGTGTCTAATGTATGGGCATCATGTCCTCACAGAAGCAAGAATTTAGCTACATACCAGGCCCCCTGTGTATCAGGAGTAGCATTGCAATGGCCAGTTCCATCCTAAGTATCCAGATGTGCATTGCAATATGATGTCACATCTAGTGCATCCTGTGTTGTATAGCAATACTGTACTATATCCAGACACTACAAAATATTGTATCAAGGTCCTCCCCATGCCTGACCCTCGGCATCTCTATCATAGGCTCTTCTCTGTACTCTAATATCTGGCAATGCTCGCCATGTCTTGGAAGTACTACTAAGGGTGGTCACACATGTCCACCTTGTATCAAGTTCCTTCCCACTCTCATCTCGACACCATAATTGCAGCCAATGAGTGACTACACATAGCTTGTTTCTCATGATGCCCCCACCTCTACCTCAATTCTTCCCAGCATCCTGATACATCGCTGTTGTCAGTTCTTTACTTTGAGGCCACAGGGCATAATAGTGATTCATTGCAACCTGGCTAGTTTCGCCACTGCATCATTGTGATATTGGGACACCACAATGTCTAACTCCATCATCACGACATCAGGATACTACAATGTCTCACTGCATTGTAACTTGTCATGGTCACAATCTCACATGCTCACCAATTCTCTATCATAATCTTTTACATAGTCTAGTTTTAGTTGTATGAATTCTTTGTTTCTACATAGCAGTTTCTATATATAGGTTGCAATGAAAGATGCCATAATATTCTCCCCACTTGTGAATATTCTCTGTGTTAATCAATCATACTAGATACAGAATACTTTCCCACACCAAGGGCAGTCACCCAATTGTCTGATCTGATGATTCCTCAATAAATCTGATTCAATGTCATTAAATCAATATGGCTATTAACAAGCTATTACTGATCTGTCTCTAGGATGAGCTGTGCTAGGCCTAGGAGTGTTGCTATATCTACTATAGTAAACTCTCATGTATCTTCTATTAGCTGTACTATGGCAAGGCTGTAGATATTGCATAAGTATCCTAAGTTAACCACACGCAACATTTGAACACTTTTGAGCTTGTGGACCATGTCCTCATACTTGTAGTGTTTGATTTTCAAGAGTACAAGGAGCTTTTGTAGGAGATGGCCATGGAGTGCACTATACATATACTTGTCACCCGGACAGCCCCTTATCAGAAGTGTTCATGATCGCTTTACTATGTAATGCCACCTCAGTAAATGCCACCTCACCAAGTTGATTGTGACCATACCTGCTACCTATTTTCACAACAGTGTCATGAAAATCTACCACCTCTTTAAATAATTTACCTTACTCTAAATTTCCAATGGTTAATCGATCTGGATTTACATCAAAAAAAAAAAAGCAAAACCCAAAGACTACCCAAAGAGAAATGACCAATGTTGAAAAAGGCATGATCATCAGATTTTTCTACTGCCTCCAGAATATTGCCCTTGTAGCTCAAATTATTGGACAGCCATGGACAACTATTAGGAGCTTCCTTGCTCATGTATGTGAGTATCTATTACTGGATAATCATCCTCACCCCAGTCGTACACCTATTCTCAGCCAGCAATAGTATAGTACAATCATCTGGACAGCTAAATCCAACCAGAAAATAAAGAGATCAGATTTCAAGGATAAATATACACTGGGTGTTTCTCTTGCTACTGGTTTGTACCTCCATGAGTGATAGGACATGATTCTCTACCAAATTTATAGTAGTTAGAGTACTCATAGAAGCTAGTATCACGAAATAGCTGGCTAAATCAAGACTAAAGCTCAAGTCTGAGCATATTGCTAAGAGATGGGAGTGGGCTACAGCTTATAAGGATTGGACAGCTGAGGATTTTCAGAGAGTCATCTGGAGTGATTAGTGTAGTGTGGAGAAATCTAAGGATCCAAGGCAGTAGTGGGTTTTCAGAGAGCCTGGAGAGCAGTGGCTTGGAGAGTGTATGCACCTAAAGGAACAGGATAAGGGTATTTCACTTGTGGTGTAGGGGTGGTTTTGGGGTAAGGGAAAAGGTCCTTTGGTTCCTATTACCCAAAATATCAACAAGACCAGGTATGTTAGGCTCTTAAGAAGGTATCTTTTTCCTATATTTCATCAAATGATTTCTTTTGGTATGCAACTTGAAGATATTCTTTTTCAGCAAGACAATGCTCCTGTTCACAAGGCTTATAATGTTATGGCATGGTTGGAGAGAAATTGTATTGAAGTGATGGAACACCCCCCTTACTCCCCTGATTTAAATCCTATTGAGCATGCATGGGTTGAGTTTAAAAAGTGATTATGTCAGCAGTATCCAAGGATTGGAGATACCCCAGGAGGAAAAGAAGCTGTTAAGAAGAGACTTGCACAAGTATTACCTTTGGTTTGGGAGACAATTCCTGAGGAGTTTTTTGAAAAGTTGTGGAAATCAATGCCTGATAGAGTAGCTCCAGTATTGGAAGCAAAGGGAGGTTATACAAGGTATTAGCTAGTTTTATTTATTATTTTCTTACTCTAAAGGATATATAGTAGATGATTGATCATTGATCATTGTTGATTGTTGAGGAGGGAACTTAGAGTGAGTGCACACACACATGTCTATTGACAACCCCACTATTGACAACCCCACTATTGACAACCCCACTATTGACGCACCACATTATGGCACAACCACAATTAAACATGTCTCAGATCACAAACACTTCTGATGAGAGGCTGTATGTACCCCAACTGAATCATTCCTACTTGCCTGATTTCTGGAAGGTCAGCTACAAGTGGAGTATACCTGGTAGATATCATAAATGTCAGTTTCCAGAAATGCTGGAATAGTGATTTCAAGTTGCATTAGGAGTTCAACCAGAAGGAATCAAAGTATGGCAGTCTCATCAGGAAGCCAGCACTGCATGGGCAGGTTATACCAAGTATATCAAATCAATTCTTGATAGATACTACTGGGTGAGATACCCAAGAGCTTGCAAAAATCTATTATATAACAGAGATCATCACCAAATCCCTTCAGGATCCTCCAGTAATGACCTACCAGAGAGTGTCTTATATTAGCCTATGTTTACACCCATATCGGAGACCATGAGGTTCAGTGACAAGGATAGTCAGGTTCACTAGCATGGACATACAGGAATGCTATATATTGATAGCATTAAGGATGGGATCATTAAGGTTTGCACTAGAAAAGCTTGTATAATGTAGCTGATATTACCCAGATATGAGGCCTAAGTTACCCTGACATAAGGCCTAACTTACCATGACATGAGGTATGAGGTACCCTACCTAAAGTATAAAAGATGTTTACTTGAGGTAAGGGATATGTGTGCATGCATTGGGCACTCCAGTAAGATCTATGCCTCCAAAGCAGGTACCTATTGGGGGACCACAGGAGTGGCTACAGAGCTCTGAATGCTACAGGACTTTACAGAGGTCATCCTAACACCCTCCTACAGCTCCCGTGTAAGGACCGCACATCATGGGCTCACAGCTCTTAAGTTGTTCCCTTCCTAACACATGGGATTGAGTGGAGATATTCCTGTAATATAATGTAGGTTATCACTATCTGTCCAGCCAGATGCTATCCATAGGATATATGAGACATTGTAGGGTGTGCCCGAGAAGGAGAGCTATCTTCTGGTACTTGACCCATGCAAAGCAGACAGGAACTGAAGGAGTTACTAAGGTAGGACCAGGTGGATAGACCAGAGCCTCCTGTGTAGGCCCAGGGTGACCTGCCAGATGTTGAAACACCACTGTGCTGGTAAATGCATGGAGACACAACTCATACCTGATCACTGTAAGACTATTAGAGTTATTAGAGAATGCTAAATGCATGATTCTTATTATGGTAGGGGTGCTTTAGTGGAGTTACCTAGGGGTAGCACCCACCAAGCCAATCACTAAGGTACCCCACCAGGGGAGCCAAGTAGACATTTGTATCAAGTAAAGACTTGCTTAAACTGAAGTAGAATGTTCAGCATGATTGTACGAGCTATGTCTACTACAGGCTTGTATAGATGCAATGCATATGGGTATAAGAGTTCATTAGTGGTATGTTTTCTCAGTTGCATGATAGTTCACCACTAGCATGTCAATGATATGAAGAGTTTTTCTACTACAGTCATATTAGAGATGCAGCTCTTGAAACACTTCATGTTAGCAGGAGATTTAGCCATAGTGGCTTGGTATCCACAAAGGGATAATGTCCTTAGTAGTATCAGTCCATATATGGGAGACGAGTATGCTCATGATTAAGTTGGAGTAATGATGGTTGGGAATTGGCAGTATATAATATTCCATGTAAACTATATGCAAGTCTCACTCTACTCTGGGAATCAACTTCTTCATGAGAAACTGACTGATTGAAGCTGCAGCTTAACCATATTAAGTTTTACTGCTTTCATTCTTCTTTACTCTACTCTTGATTATCACTTTTGATCTTTGAGTCACTTCACTGCGGTAACAAACTTGGGATCCATCTTCCCTTAGGGTGCCCCTATTATAGTATATGGTTAAGTGACTTCCTCGCTTAACTCTCTTGAACCTGTTGCTATAAACTCTTCCTACATTGAGATATTCAAGTCAAGGTCACGTGTCTGATACAAGAAGCATTGTGTGGAAAGAATTATATCTTCTGAAATTGGTTTCACTGACCCTGCAGTACAGGAACAGGCCACCCAAACCCTACAAGCAAACATTATTTTGTGGAACTAAGAGGTTTGGAGTTGGAACCTGTACTGCTATTACTTGAAGCTTCTCCCATTGAAGTTCCTCAGGCATGTCAAGAATTGGTTATTGTAGACCGAAGGGCCCTGATGCAATCCCTTTCCCAGGATGCTGACTTTGCTCAGAGGTTAAGTGTTGACACGGTGCATATCTAGATTGTAGACTTTACATGCATATATTGAATCATATATCATTCTCCAGATCAGTCCTCAATTTCATGCAGCTCAGGAATAGTTACACTTCTCCAAGGAGAAAATGCAAGCTGGTTTTCATCAAGACATGGTGAGCGTAATATAGAGTTGGATGTTCAATCAATATGCTTCATTTTGGAAGCATGACTCAACCTGCAATGTGCTAAATACCAGGATCAGAGCTCTAGAGAAAGCAATCCAAGGAGAGTATGCTATAGACTCTGATAATGATGCAATTATGAGAGATGCCCCTCCCCTTCCATTAGTGCTTACTGAAAGGTATACTGCTAACCTTACTCAGAAGTATCACAACATGTTGCGAGAAGCAGAGGAAAGCCTGTTTCTCACTACCTTAGAGATACAAGAAATCAGTAATGATTGGGAAGAGCAATTCTCTCATGAAGCCTCATAGGCTGTATCTCATTCCACTCAATGGGCATAAAGAAGTCGTGACAATCATCCCTCCAGAGTACTGGCCTATACAATAGTAGCAAGGCAAAGAGTGGAAAGAAGGACAAGGCAGACACCACCAGTTGGGAACTTATTACAGACTCTTTCAGGAGCCTGAGATACCCCTTCAGTTACTGTTTGACCTTCCACAGGAGAAAGAGCTTTTAGTAGTATGATGCCAATACCTACAGGGTAGGTACCATGAACACCAATATGAAATACTCCTACAGTTATTTCACCGGCACCTGGACCTAAGCCTTTGGGTATTGGTTCTGGTTTTCTCGGGGTCTTGGGGGCTTAGGTATATTCACTTACCCATGATTGTTCCCATGTGTGTTGGGTTGAGGAAGACTGGGCTTTCCCTAGACATCATCACTATATCGATGGATGTATCAAACATGTTAGCCATATGGTTAGGCACCCATTGGGACAAGGCACATTGAAGGGAAAAAGAGTTGAAGTTGAAAAAACCCCATGTGATTTCTATTGTTCATCAGCAAAAATAATATCCTACACTAGGTGCATACTGTGCATCTGATGTACAGGGTACACATAATGATATCTGTTAACCAGAACATGATACTGAAGCAACATTGCATCCTGACATTGAGTCATACATCTGGTGCATTGGGATGTAATCTGGACATGGACCCCTATACCTAGTATGGCCTGACATTGCCTGGCACTGTGCAGCTGTATCCTGACACTATCTGGTCCTCAACTGTTGCATCCTGAGGCCTTCTGGTCCTCAGCAAGTACATCATAAGAACATCTGAGGAGAGAGTCTAAAATTCAAAACTCCTGACACTAGCATACCAGCAGTGTGACCCATATATAGGACTTAGGTTACAAAGTTTCTTTTCATAAAACCATCTCAATTTCATCTACTCTATATAAATTTATAACTATTATACATGAGTACGATGGATTTAGCATGAGCATTCCTTTAACTGACAAATACTGATTTCTTAACAGCCTATAGCCTCTTAGGGAGTTATGCCAGATGGATCTAGGGGGTGTCGTCGGAAGGCTGACATGGAAGGGATTCCGGAACATGTCTGATAGGTGCCAGTGAACATCTGGGTGTCGAGATATCTGTCTTCAAAGTCAGCAGAAATTCACGAGTAAAGACAATTTCAATAGCAGCCTGTAGCTCAGTAGAGACTGGTGCTAGGAGGATATGGGAGGCAGCATTGGAAGGCTAGAATTGAGGGAATCCAGGAGCATGTCTGATGTGCATGAGCAGACATCAGGGCATCCGGATATCTGTCTTCAGACCAAGCAGAAATGTACTAGTAAAGGCGATTTCCATAGTAGCCAGTAGCTCGGTAGGACTGACACTAGGAGGTCATGGGAGGTAGCATTGGGGGTCTGGCATCGAGGGGATTCAGGATCATGTTTCATGGGTATGCGCAATCATCTGAGTGTCGAGATATCTATCTTTAAAGTTAGCAGAAATTTACCAGTAAAGACTATTTCCATAGCAACCTGTAGCTCTGCAGAGACCAGTGCTGGGAGGACATGGGAGTTGACATTGGAAGGCTAGCATTGAGGGGATTCGGGAACATATCTGATGGGTATGAGCAGATATCTGAATATCAGGATATCTGGCTTCAAAGCTAGCAGATATTTACTGGTAAAGACCATTTCCATAGCAGCCTATTGCTTGATAGAGACTGACGTCAGGAGGGTGTAGGAGGCGGCATTGGAAAGCTAGCATCGAGACGATCCAGGAACATATCTGACAGGTGCCAGTGAAAATCTAGGCATGGAGACATCTGTCTTCAAAATTAGTAGAAATTCACCAGTAAAGACAATTTCAATAATAGCCAGCAATATCAGGAGGAACTGTGATAGAAAGTAGCTGAAAGTTGCCTTAGAACTCTGACTTGGACATTGCATCATGACATCAGGGTGTTGAGATATTGGTCTTTTATGTTACAAGATTAGAGTTTGCAGCATTTATTAATTGTAGATGTACTTATTGAATGTAACTATAGCCACTAGTCAGAAGCATTTGTGATCTCAGACATGTAGTCAATTGCGATTGCACTATAGTAGGGCCAGTAGTGGGTTAGTTGGGTTGTGGTGTCAATGGTAAGAAGGATATGCATATGTGCACAGGAGTGAATAAGCAAAGGAATATATGGGCAAGCCAACCACAAAAACAACCCATTGTAAATTTAATTATAGAAATTTGAAATAAAGAACCTTGATACTATCTAATACTTTATATAGCCTCCTCTTGTGTCCAAAACTGCAGTCACTCTACTAGGCATTGATTTTCACAACTTCTCAAAAAACTCCTTAGGAATTTTCTCCCAAACTAAGGGTAAGGCCTTGGCCAACCTCTTCTTTGCAGCTTCCTTTCCTTCTAGGGTATCTGCAATCCTAGGGTGCTGCTCATACAATCACCTTTTAAGCTCAACCCATGCATGCTCAATAGGATCTAAATCAGGAGAGTGGGGGGGTGTTCCTCTACTTCAATGCAGTTTCTCTCCAACCAATCCATAACACTATAAGCTTTATAAACAGGAGAATTATGATGCTGAAAGAGGATATCTTGCATACCAAAAGAGATGATTTGATGAATAACAGGAAAAAGATATCTTTTCAAGAGCCTAACATACCTGATCCTGTTGACATTTTGGGTAATAGGAACCAAAAGGCCTTTTCTCTTACCCCAAAAGCAGCCCCAAACCATGAGAGATATTCCCTTATTCTTCTCCTTTGGATGGATACAATTAGATAGCCACTTCTCTCCAGGTTCTCTAAAAGCCCATTGCTACCTTGGATCCTTGAATTTCTCCACACTGTACTCATCACACCAGATCACTCCTTCAAAATCCTCTACTATCCAATCTTTATAAATAGTAGCCCATTTCAATCTCTTTACCACATGCTCAGGCTTGAGCTTGAGTCTTGATTTGGCTAGCCATTTCTGGACATTGGCCTCTCTGAGTACTCTATCTACTATTTTATATACAGTTTATCTATTAGTCAATCATGTCCTATCACTCAGAGTAGTACCAGTGTGGGGAGCTTTACCAGTAGAAAGTGATATACCAGGTGCATATCTATCTCGAATATCAGATCTGGTCATTTTCCAGTTGGATTTGGCTGCCCAGATGATTGTGCAACATTGCTGACAGCTAAGAATGTGGGTGTAACTCGGGTGAGAGATGTTTTCCAGTGACTGGCACTCATATGCCTAGACAAGGAAGCTTTTAACTGTTGTCTGAGCCTGGCCAATGAGTTAAACAATAAGGGCAATATTCTGGAAGCAGTAGAAAAGGTAATAATCATGCCTTTTTCAACATTTGACATCTCTCTTTATGAGGTTTTAGGAGGTCTTTTTTTTTTTAGTTCTGAGGGTTTTGTATATCCAGATTGGTAAACCATAATTAAAGGATAAAGGGGCAGGTGGTCATGGCCAGAGTATAAATTGTTTGGGTATGTTATGATTGTAATAGTAATACTGTTCACATTGATGGTTGCAATCTGGCATTTTTGCAAGGTAGCTTAGTAAGCCAAAAAAAATGTTTCATGAATACTTCTGACCAGTGGCTGTATATGATTGTGTCATGATAAAAATTATGAACTATGTAAAATAATATGGAAACAAATCTAAACTAGGCAGTATAGTCAAGTTGTACTTAGCAAAGGCAGGATGTGAATTCTAAGACCATTTTCATCTGAATAATTAGGAAAGGAGATCAGTATCAGGACTCAAGGTGGTTGAGAATCCCAGGAGATAATATCCAGAATTCAGATAGCTGCAGGAAACTACCTGAGGATAGCAACTAGAGGGATCTACAGCAAAATGAAAACACATAGATGTGGGGTAGCCATGGGTCTGAATAGCTAATAGGCTACCATAGAAGTACAGTGTTAGGACTAAAGAGCATCAGGAAAGCAAAACAATAATATCTAAAAAGGGTATAGTCAGGGTCTGCTGACTGAGGATGGCAACTAGAAGTTACAATAGTATTATGAATAAACTTGGAAGCAAGAATATTAGAGATCAAAATAGCCATGGAGAAATAGTAGAAATGATATCAAAAAGAGGGTAGCCAGTCCCTGACATAGTCACCATATAGAGATACAATATCTGGAGTTGAGGACAACAAGAGTGTGTACTTTAGACAGTAGTAGGGTAAGTAAGTATCAGAGAAGAAGTACTAGATCAAGAGTGACCAGAGACAAACTCATAAGGGTACAAGAGTTCGAGGTGTAATGAGTTAAAATACTTGATCAATGTAATGAGGAGGGGAGAGTAATGAGGGGGTACAATATTGGGACCATAATGATATGCATGTAATACAAACCATAGTTTTAGTGAGGTGTGATCATGAAATATCACTCAGTTCAGTAACACCCCCTAACATCTAACATGGAAACAAGATAGAAAATACGAGAGTGGGGAGGGGAAAAATTATGAATATATTAGAAAAAAATAGATTAAAAAGCAGGTAGATCACATTTTTTGAGTTGGGCGATTAATATGCCAAAAGCGAAGGGAAACAATGTTAGGAAAAGAGGATTGATGATACTGTGATAGAAGCACCGCACGAAAAATGAAGAAATTTTGGGAGAATGTAGAGGAAATCTAAAAAGAATGACTCAGAAATTTTCACCACGAAATGTGGAAATTTGAAGAAGATTGCGAGGGGTACCGCAATAAATACCGCAATAAATATGAGATGAAAACTGGTATGGTGCAGCGAATACTTGACGAAATTGGGTATAATTTTGAGAGAATGTCCCGAGGGACATTTTCAAAATGCAGTATAGGTTACGCGAGGATTGGGGCAGATTTGGTAGAGGTCATAGGGGGTACCGGTGAAAATACCAAGATAGTAGAGGTGTAGAGCAATAAATACTGCACAAAATATGCCAAGAAATGAATGGAATGCAGGGAAATACTAAAATGGAAGACTCAAAAAGTTTTGCCTCAAACGGTGCATAACTGATAGACATTTCGAGGGGGTAACTTTGGTGGGATCATGAAATCTCACTCAGTTCTGCTTCCCATGCCGCAATAATTATTTACAAAAATGTTTTGCAGGAGAGGGTAAATGCTGGAAGTGTATAGATGAATGCTATAATAATATATATATTGAAAATAGCATCACCAAAGTCCCAGAATTGAGCCAGATCACCACCAACAGTTTATATGTGATCATGAAATATCACTCATTTTTCTAAGCATCCTTTCATATAAAGCATTGAGGTGAGATACAGAGTGGCGTTGTGGCGTAAAAGTGGCTCTGTGGCGGTGGCGGCCTTGGCTGTCTTGGCATCACGTGAGTGGCGCTGTGGCTGTCTTGGCATGTGGCTTGTAGTGTTGGCACATGATGTGGTGTCACATGATGGTGGCTTGGACTGAGGCTGAAAGCTTGGCATCATGTGACTCATGTGACTTCCGGATTAGGAAGGTTCTGCCCCTACCCGATTAGGAAAGTCATATAGATTTCCTAAATAGGTAAGTCAACTTCATCCGCGTTAGTTTACTGAATCCGGAAACATACCCGGGAGTCATGCATGTGTCATGCATGCAAATGTCACGATCGAGCGATCGGCACATCTTCAGAAGCGTTCGGTTACCCAATCGGGATATCCTTCCGGTTCCGACACGTACAGGGATTTTTCACCGTGCCACCCACACCTCGCTTAGAATACGAGGTCGGCGACGCACGAATATGCAGTTGTTCTGCAGTCATCACACCATTAACGGAAAATGGTGTGAGCGATTTCCCACCAATCCTACAAATTTCCTGTAAACCACGCGGCGAAAGCATTATCCTGTCGTCCTGAGCACACAGGGGATAAAAGTTCCATCCACCGAGGGTGAACTGGCTATATAACGTCCGGTCGCCCAGCGTACTGAAGGGTTTTTTGGATTAAAGATGAAATAAGCACTTGTTCCCCTCACAGACGAACACTTATCTACACGCCCCTTCGCCTTTTTTCGCTCACCGAAACAAATCTTTTCGACTTCGTGTCTACCCTCCGTTCTACACAGTAGAACCCTACACCTTACTCGCTTCGCTTGCTCGGTGCCTAACCCTAACCGTAAATTTTGCTTACAAAACAACCCCCATTACCACACCAACATGCATTATACCCACAAAGGAAACGTGACTTAAATGCGGTAACATGAATACCCACACATCTTTTGCCATGAATGCCTCCGTGAGCTGAAAATTTGGTGAGGACCCCCACAAAATATCGGCTGGATGAGGCATTCTTGGCAAAGATTCGTGAGTACGGTAGGGCACAATCTTAGTTCTAGATTCTGAATAGAGAAATGATTGTTGGATTAGCAAAGTATTGTTTCATGCAGCAGGAGTATGAACTCAGTCTTGCGTAAACCCTACCTCATGCATTTCCCGCTTTGGGAGTAGGGAATCAATCTTGAACCAGTCTCAAATGATTTCCTGCTTCTGAAGCGGGAAATTGCATTATGGTAGCTAGAAATCATATCCGACTTCGGAAGCAGAACGTCAACCTAGAACTGGTGCACTGGATTTCCTACTTCTGAATCAGGCTACCATTGCCTCACATGTTTCCTGCTCCTGAAGCGGGAAATCTCTCTCCGGGATCCTCAGGTCACTGTGCCTGGGGTGTACTTAATGGTTCATTTGTTATGTGAGCAGTCTACAACCCTAACCTTCTGGTGTCTCACACAGCACAACATTACACTATCATGCTCAATAATGCAGTGCAAGAAAACTACCACAGAAGACTGACTTTTGACGCTGGAAATATAATTCTTGAACCCAATTGAAGCTACCAGATAAGAGATTTTATATAAGATTCGATAGAATAGGAAAGAAAGAAAGAAAAGCAGACGTTTTATATTATTTCGAAGTTAAGGGTGAGAGATTAAAAACATAAATTCCTCATGATAGGTATCCGCACCAGGGATACTGCGGCAGCGCTCCATGACAGTAGGAAGATGTTGTATCTCTTTATTTATTTCAGGAATAGTAACACATTTACACTGCTCTACTGAAAACCTCTCCCATACATTTTACAGTTGTCACCTGTTCATTTCCTCTGTTTCTTCAGCTAGGACTAGGACTACATTAGAGTTGTGGACTGTCCGCATAGCAAACAAACTAGCTACCAGTGAAGAGAGATAGAAAAGGGCTTAAACAGAGAAGGGACTGCGGATCAGCGGGTTGGGATAACATATATATTACCTTGATGGGCAACACAGCAGTACTTGCAAGAGCTAACATTGTACACTGCTTTTTGTAACAAGAAAATACTACGAAGAAGAATTGCTGCAAAAGAGGGCTACGGTGAAAAAGACTAAAAGACACAGACCATGAAGTATGAAGACCGGAAAACAGATCTTACCGTGGAACACCAATGCATAAAGATGGACCCAAAAGGATACCGCCACAAGGAGCAATCTCAATGAAGTATCAGATAGCAATAGAGAAAAACAAGGCTTGAAAATCCCCAATTCTAATGACAATTGACAAAAAACGAGAAACAAAATCCATACCCAGGTTGCACAAATACCGGAAGGGGCTATAAATGTAGGAAATGTAGAGGAAAATACTATCGAAACAGAGTAAAAGCAGCTAGCTAGTAACTATCCTGGCCAAAGACGTGCCTGAAAAATAATTGCAAAAGAACAGGAAAAGAAACAAAGACACCAACACGCATTCAACTAACTGAACACACACTTGTGCACCAACTGCAAGGTCTCCACCATACTTTCCAGCTTCTCATCGAACCAAGTTTGAATCTTATTGACGAATTTGCTGTTGAACCAGTTTCCTGGTGGTGCGTCAAACAGCTGACAGAGTTCAAGTTGAATAAGAGGGGAACGCCAGCTCATGAGACCAAGAAGAGCATCACCGATTGCCCAGACACCACGCATTTCAATCGCTCCCCGGAATCTTTTCTCACGTTTGGTAGGTTCCGTGCCCCATCCCGTTACCGCGGGGGCTAGTAAGTCACGATTGTAGCATGAAATCTCGTCATAAGTGCCATCAGACCAGTAGTTGAAGTCAAGCTCCCGGTTTGGCATGATAGAGATATACCTCACCTCTATAAATTTGCTTGTCCGATGTGCAGTAGAACTGGTAGTACTGGTGGGAAAATCAGACTCCAAGTACCATAACAGTTGAGGAGGCATAGCGATGAATTGCCCACCTTGTAACTCGGCAGTGGAGAATTGCTCCAAGGGAAGTGTGGAAGCTGCCCCTTCCAAATTGCCACCACACTTATTCCACCACCCTTGCACTGCCTCCTTGCTCCAGAGATCTGACCTGATGCGTATGTTGGCATCACCAAGTGAATAAAGTATGCGAGTTGCGGGCACCGTATACTCACTCTCAATATACTTCGCAAAAGGGAAGCCAGGATCCATTAACATGGAGTCCTCAGAACTGGGGAGAACGATTGGTGGAACGGGGAGTGATATCCGGCGATGGTTGGTGGTCTTTATAGCAGTCAATGCCGTCAGATACACAACAGGATTTTGTACCAATGCCTGCTGCACCAAGGAATGGAAACAGTTATTCAACCATGCATCATCCGATTGACTAGCAGAGCACCGATAAATCATGAGCTCATTGAGAATCGCAGCAGGGCAGCCACCTTTGACAAACTGGGGAACATCCGTACTAGTGTAGAAACCTTCCACACGTATAGCACTTTGTACCAGTGTAGAGTCAAACCAACCATTCTGGAGTTTGAAAAAGTAAGGTTGTGGGACTCCAATATGTCCGGATGTGAACTCGGTGTGGCTCCGCTTCCTTGAAGGCAGTTGCCCTTGAGATGTCAGAGCCGACGGGTTCGGTCAAAGTTCAGCAGATTCCGTCATTGGCCCACCCAATGGTGGTGGGGGGTAGTGCGAGTGGAAAATCCTATGGACTGGCCAGCGGATCTGGAGGGGCCAGCTGAAGGTGTGCCGTAGTATGTAGGGACAGGCCGAGGCTGCTAGTGGGGTATCATAGTTGGGGTAGCAGAAGGTGGCTGGTTTGAGGGGAGAGAGTAGTAATCTGGGGTCGTGGCCCTTGCCCCTGGTCCCCTAGGAGTGGAAAGTCCTGACGGCATATGAGATGGCACAGGCCCAGCTCCCACCGTAGATAATAAAGGGGTTGGAAGCAGTACATTTAGTTGCGTGTATGACTGCGTGTTGGTGAGTTGGGAGCTTTGATATTCCTGGGTGCCCTGGCTCATAACTGTATTTCCAGGCAAGGGTGATGAGGGGGCAAAAGAAGGTGACGGGACCCATGGAATATGAGGAAACGCTTCATGCAAGGAAGGATGGTGATATGGGAGAGCGTCACTCTATCTGGGCAAAGCTAGACCTAGACCTTACAGAGGAGACTGAGCTTGGGAGTCAGCTGGAGATGGAAAATTGTCAACTGCCGGGTCTCCGGAGAAGGGAGGTGATGTTATGATTGTCAATGTATCAACAGGCTGGTCAGGCGGAAGGGACCTGGAGTGAGGAGATCCCTCAGGATAAGGGCTAGGACTAGGCAGTCCGCCGGTAACTGATCTGGAAGCAGCCGATGTTTCGGAGCGAAGGATATCTTCAAGGAAGGTTGGTGGATAAGGAAGCTCGGCCAGGGCTGGAACATCAGGAGAAGTTTCATGCAAGGAAGGATTGCGATGTGGCAGAGCGTCACTCAATCTGGGCAAAGCTAGACCTGGACCTTGTGGCGGAGACTGAGCTCAGGAGTCGGCCGGAGATGGAAACTTGTCGACTGCCGGGTTTGCAGAGGAGGGAGGCGAGGTTGTGATTGTCGATGTATCGATAGGCTGCTCAGGCGGGAGAGACCCACTGTCAGGAGATCTCTCATGACAAGGGCCAGGACTAGGCAGTCAGCTGGTAACTGATCTGGAAGCAGTCGATGTTTTGGAGTGAACGACATCTCCAAATATGGTTGATTGACCAGGAAGCGCAGCTGTGGCCAGAACGCTAGGCTGGTGCACACCTCGCGTAGGAGTCACAGGTGGATTCTGTTCCTAATTGTTAGCAAACAATACACTCAAGTCCAGGGATCTGAAGGCATACATCGACCGAGACAGGTTCTGCAACTGCTGGGGGCAAATTGGCAGGCGGAGAGGCATTTGGCTAGCGAGATAGAACAACATCATCATCCGGCATGAGTATTGGTGAAGCCACTTGTTCGCCAGCCACTGCAACATCAATTGCCCCTTGGACCCCTGTGAGGAGAGTGTCAGGACAAGGATCCCTGCCACCCCTAGTGACAGACCCATCTTGCTGGTGGACACCTCGTGAAGGAGTCGCAGGGGGATTCTGTTCCCAATTGTTAGCAAACAATACACTGAAGTCTGGGGATTTGAAGCGATACCTCGACCAAGACAGGTTCCGCAACCCCTTGGGGCAAATTGGCAGGTGGAGAGGCATTTTGTGTGATTTGTAGTGTATCAAGTTGGGTCACATGCGAGGTCACTCTATCTGTGGCATCAATGAAGATGACAAGTTACTCGGTCGTACATTCTTCGGGTTGGATATTGTGGGAGTGGGAAACCGCCGAAATGGCTGAAACTACTTTCTGGATGTCACTAACCATAACGATTCCCTGTGCGCGAACACCCTTTGCAGGATGCGAAATCCGCATCTCCACCACATGGTATAAAACTAATCTTGCATCCGACAATGTCATACCGTTACAGGCAAGCATTGCCATGTTTCACAAATAGTGTTCAGACAAAACAGACGGATGGTCGGAATGCACATCGATTGTCTTTTCCCAACCAGCACCCCATTTCGATTCCAAGCAAGAAATATGTCGCTCCTTCTGACCCTTGCTTGCTTTGGCGGATGTAAGTGTAGGTGCGATGAACTCATCATAAGAGATGTCTTCCTTGAAGTGACTCTCTCCGCCCTCATAATGCTCCCACAGTTTCTCTGGGACAAGGTAGGTGTCCCACAAATGCGAAACAATCACAGCAAGCACTTCCCTTTGCTGCTGATGGAGGTTCAACATATCCACAATGTGGAGAGCCTTTTCAGCCTTTGTCAAGCCCTGCATATGTGCTTGCACTATGCGCACTGGCCCGTGTTTTTGAATTGCATTCATCAGGCCTGAAATCTCCACCGATATTTGGGGTTCCCAGGCTCTGGATGTGGTGGTGATAGCTCCGGCTTGTATCACCTGCGAAGCTGTGGATAAGAGAGCTACGGAAGGCAAAGCGGGAGATGAACAAGCCCCGGGTAGACCTGCATCACTGGGAGGATGGCAGATCATCCTGATAACAAACTGTTAGGGAACAATTTTGGTATTAATATTTGCGAGTAGCCACAGAGATGTGGGGAAAAAAAAAAAGTAACATGATTAGAATAGTGGGGAGAATGGGAAGGGTGATAGTACTTATGAGAGACGGGGTGTGCAGTAAAGGTGGCACTGGGTAGCCACAAAAGCATGGGGGTGACAGGGGCACGTCATAAAGAGCCGTCAGGTACGAAGTGATAAGTGGTGGGTAACAAACTGTCAAGAAATAATTTTGCTGTTAATATTTGCAATTAGAAATGGAGGGGTAGATAAAAAAATTAACGTGAGAAGAATAGTGGGGAGAATGAGGCAGGGTGCCGGTACTTACAAGAGATGGGGGTGTGCAGTAAAGGTGGTACTGGGTAGCCACAAAAGCGTAGGAGCGACAGGGGCACGTCATGAAGAGCCGTCAGGTACGAGGTGATAAGCAGTGGGTAACAAACTGTCAAGAAATAATTTTGCTGTTAATATTTGCGATTAGAATTGGAGTAGTGGATAAAAAAAGTAACGTGAGTAGAATATGGGGGAGAATGAGGCAGGGTGACGGTACTTACAAGAGATGGGGTGTGCGGTAAAGGTGGCACTGGCCACAAAAGTGTGGGAGTGACAGGGATACGTCACGAAGAGCTGTCAGGCACGAGGTGACAAGCGGTGGGTAACAAACTGTCAAGAAATAATTTTGCTGTTAATATTTGCGATTAGAAATGGAGTGGTGGATAAAAAAGGTAATGTGAGTAGAATAGTGGGGAGAATGAGGCAGGGTGACGGTACTTACAAGAGACAGGGTGTGCGGTAAAGGTGGCACTGGCCACAAAAGCTTGAGAGCAACAGGGGTATGTCATGAAGAGCCGTCAGGCATGAAGTGATAAGTGATGAGTGAAACCACTTGTGTAATCAGCAGGAAAGAAGGGTTCGTTTGTTGCATGGAAGGGAACGAGCATAGAAAGGGAAAGTGGAAGGGAGCAGGACAGATGTAGGAGTAGATAGCATTCAGGGGAAAGAGGTGGGTAACTGGAGGGGTGCAGGAAAAGAAGGGAGAAGGAGGGAAACAGAGGTGGGAGTGAAGGGAAATGGGGGTTGTAAGCGAAGGGTTCAGAGCGTGATGCAAGCAGCAGAAGGCTCATTATTTTTATTGTTTACGGTACCTCAAGGTCTATAGCACACATCATAATATATCAAATCAAAACAAATCAAAACACAAGCAACAAATAAACATAACAATTCGGCTGTCCCAAGTGCTGGAAATCAATTGCATAAAGGGCTCTATGGATTTTCCACAACAGATGTGGGAAATGTATACGGTTAGTGTGCGATTGATTTCTGCGGGGAAACGACTACAGTGCTATAAAAGCGATTTCCTGCTTCAGAATCGGGAAATTTCTTAGAGATCTATATAGTACTGTACAACAAATAAGTCAATGGGTGATCTAATGATCTGATAAGACCATGGTTACCCTGGTAACGAACACAAAATGTAAAACAAAGTTACAGAAAAATATAGATATAAATTAAGAAAAAAAGAAAAAAGAAAAAAGAAAAACAGGAATACAATGGGAAAGGAAGTTATAAAAAAGTGAAAAAAATCTCGATAGAACTATATAGGATTAAGTTAAAATGTTGTCTAGATTATCTGATAAGAATCTTATTGAGAAAAGCAACGTTAATAATTGAAACAATATTGCCAAGAAAAAAACCTCTGCCAAGGAGGTCAAGAAACCAGTCACAACACTATGTGTTGAAGTGACCGTAATTAACCATGCCCTTTCACTCTATATTTTTCCAATCACTTTATTGACCTTTGATAGTATATAAGGAGCTGTTATCCCCTGTCTCTACTCTTATTTCTTCCTTCTATTCCCTTCATATCCTCTTCCTCCGATATCATCCACCACTCTTTTCTATTGAAAAGATTTTTCCTCCAATCTTATTCTCATTCCTGTCACCCTTTTTGCCCTTATCAATATCTTTCCTTCTTCATTATAATATCTTAATATTGATTTTACTAGAATTTCCTTTCTCCTCCTATCCTGCTCCCTTTCTTCTCAATTTTATTTATCTTTGGAGATAATCGATTACCTCCCCCCCCCTTTTTTTCTTCACTGGGTATTCTATTTCCTCTAGGTATGTATCTTCCTTCATCGTCCTTTAAACTCTCTATTTCCACCTCTTTGTCACTCTCCCTTTACTCAATTCTACATAAATAATTACTTTTACCTCCCACTGGTCTATCATACTTTTAAGCATTCTTTTAACATGTATCTTTTGGCTAACATGGTTCCTTCTTTTTGTAATAGTATTGCATAGTCTTACAGACCTTATTGCAATATTTTATTTTTCTCCTCCTCACTATTTGAAGTAGTATTTCCTGAAGGTATCCATCAATCACCTATACTAATTTAACTTCGATAATCTTGTCAAGTATGAGTTTACTAATCCATGAAATGCGAGAAACAGTAGGAAGCAGAATGAATACACCCATTATGCAACGATGCTACCGATGCTGTCAGGAAAAGTGGGCAGGAGATTTTGATCGAGATGTTGCTGGAATATTGCGTAAAGTATGCCGCAACTGCCTGGTATGTGTTAATCTCCACTTGCTATTAACATGTTGGTTTCAACATAAATCATTCATTATTACTATGCAGAATTAGAAAACTATATACTAACAACTTGTACTAACCATGTAGTTATCACAAAGAAATCGACGTAATGCTGTACAAGTCAGCAATCTTGCTTCGGGGGATGCAGTTCCGATGGTTGCTCATCCACCATCACCCACCTTGAATCTCGCGTTTACCAGGAATCGGGCCTACTGGACCGCTCACAACCTTGGTACTATGAATATAGTCTGTGTTCACTGCCATGCCAAACATTGGAAAGCGGAACCAAGCAGATGCAGACAGGCACATAGTTACAGCTTCGAATCATGCTGTAAACATGGTGATGTTGTTCTTGAAAAACTTTAGCAGCTTCCGGAACCTCTTAATTCTTTGATGGGTGGTACAACGTTACAATCAAAGAACTTTCTTAAGGATGTCAGAAGATGGAACAGTCTATTTGCATTTACTTCCATTAGTTATAATATGGACAACAGAACAACTCCCCAAGGTGGCGGTTTGCATCTTTTCCAAGTCCATGGTGCGGTTTATCATCTTCAAGGACCATTAAAAGCACCAACTGGAAGAGATGCTGCTTTCTCACAAATATATCTATACGATCCACTCTTTGCTGCTCAAGCTTGTACAACAAGAGTGGAGGGGCTCGATACTGAGATCATCTTGGCATTGACACAGATGTTTCAAGAATGTTCACCACTTATACAGATGTATAAAACTGCAAAGGAAAGAATGGAAGAAGCAGAGGAGAGAGGTGGAGAGTTTAGAATTATTCTCAATCCCCAGATGCAGTTGGTCGTTGAATCTGGAGCTGACCGAAGGGGGGAGAACCTTCCAACAAGTGATGAGGTAGCATTGATTCTTCCTGAAGAATACGGAGAGGCCGAGTATCGTGATCTGGTACTGGCCAAAAAAGACAATTCAGGGCCTGTAAGTGAGAGACTTACAATAATCAACCAGAACCATGCATCTTATTTACCAATGCATTACGTTTTACTTTTCCCCAATGGGGAACTCGGATGGCATTGGGGGCGGGAACTGAGAAATGAAAACGGGCAACGACAAGTAGTTCGGATGCATCAACATGCCTTTTATCGCTTTCGCCTATACCCATGGACAGATGAAGCGATGACGATATTTCAGGCAAAATGACTGTTTCACCAATTTCTGGTAGATGCCTGGGCAGTATGTGACCAGAACAAGCTGGCATGGTTGAAGAGACATCAGTCAAATATTCGTGCAGATCTTTACAATGGTCTTACAGATGTCCTTCAACAACAAGATATAAACCTTCAAGAGGTTGGGAAAAGAGTTGTCCTTCCATCAAGTTATGTTGGCGGTGACCGATTTATGCAACAATTATATCAAGATAGTATGGCCTTAGTCCGTCATTTTGCTCGCCCTTCGCTCTTTATCACTTTTACTGCCAATCCCAAGTGGGCAGAAATTGAACAAGAGTTATTGCCTGATTTTTACACCGTAACCATAATTCTTTCTCATTTTCCACGTTTACACCCTCTGGAGCGAAGACCATGAGATATCAGGTTTGGGTTGGTAAGGTGAACGGTTTCTAGAGGAATACGGTATTGACTAGTTCATTTAGGGCTTGGAAATCCATCTTCTGAAACCGGTGGTTTAGACCGGCTAATCGACGATGGACAA
>ML120506.1:179010-200385 GCA_003788595.2 Choiromyces venosus 120613-1 | reverse complement strand
GCATTTTAAACCAAGTCAACATCTTCCTTCTTACCAGTTGGGTAGTTCACTCCATTGGGAGCTATTCCGGTGTATTTCAACTGGTACCCACTTCCGTAATGAAGAGTTTAGTTGGGGATGTACACGATTCCTAACTGGAACCCTAAACAAGTGTCAGTATCGTTTCGTTTCCGCATAACCTTTGACGAAGGAGAGTTCCTATTTTCCTTCTAGAAGGAGTGAACAACACTCAAACTAAGCACCATCATCTGTTTGAAGAGGTAGGGTAAACGGTGGTTCATCCCATTGGACGTTCGTTAAAGACGGTTAAGGTTGATGAGAGTAAGAACACGGTAATGTGTACGGTACGACACCTGAATTTAACGCTTAGTCCTAATGTCCCCGGGGTTAGAAATTAAATTCCGTTCTACCACGTTAACTACCTTACAGTTATGAAACATTTATGAGGTATCGTATTCCAAGTCGTCATCATCAGACTAGTAAGTAAAGTTGAAACAACCGTCGTACTTTTTACACAAGGTGTGGTCCGTACGTAACATCCTCTTCAAGTAACTTCAGTAATTGACATAGTAAGAATATCCGTTCCTAACGTGCTGGTCATTTACAACGTACTTGTTTACCACATAGAACGTATTCGTAACCTCCTATCTGAACTCGCGTTTCTAGAAGTTACCAAAGACTAGAAGCTTACATATTACCATTCCAAACAAAAGGTATGTAGTTACCTAGACTGTGATTAGAAAAGTTCTTCAGGTTTTTGAGAACCAAGCGAAGTAATCGGCGGTGGGAGTATAAAGCGAAGTCAAATTCTTAAAACTCTACTAAGGTTTAACTTCTCACGACTTATGTCCATCGGTGTCAACGCACCGCTCTCGGTGCAGCCTAATGACCATCATAAACACGTTTCAGTGGAGGGTTTTGATGACCATATGGAGGTTTGTCTAATAACAGTACGAAAGGTGTTTACAGTAAATTACTGGTCAACTGTCGGACTTTCGTTCGGAATACGACGTATCCCTGGAGCAGGGTCTACTAATTTCGTCAAAAGACTTATTCTGAACGTTCCTTCCTCAAACGGCCTTACAACGTGTAGCTTAAGGGTAGTAATAAATCCCCTTAGAATTTAGCACTTACTCGACAGGATGGAGGACCTTCGTCAACCCGTCGTTAAGGTCTACTCCGGTGTGTCTCATGTTAGAAGGGAACCCGTGCTTTTACACTCGTTTCTGTCAACATATTTTTGCAAAAGGGTCAAGGACGACCTGGTACTTCTTTCATAGGTTGTAGATGAGAGTGACAATATTGTTTTTCCAGAGGTTTTGATTTGAGTTTTATCTAAATAGTATAACTAATGAGGTGAATGCAAGTTCAATCATTTTTTACCTTGATTATTTTTGTAAGTTTTTTATTCACTAATTTAATACATACTTTTTTTGTTAGATTGAAATTCTCTTATTCTATTATCAAATCTGTCATCATATCACCAGACTCCATATGTTTTCTAAATTTCAACATGCAGTAAATATATAGATAGAAATTCAGCTGTGGACAATTTCGTTTAGCAGTCATCGATATTTGCTTTATAATGTTTTATTTCTTTATATTAGTTATATTAAAAAAATAAAATACAAAATAAGGTCTATCTCTAATCCTAGCTTCAATAATAATGGGTATGACTTTATAATATATTCCCAATAATAACTGAATAACATTATTCCACTTATTTTTGAGTTGTGCATTGCGTAATACTAGATATTCTTAGCTGTAGGTTGTCAAAAACGTTATCTGATATGGTTATATGGACAGAAACCAAGATATAGATTATGTTTTCTATTGTTTTATGGACGAATTTAAGTAAAGTTTAATAGAAAGACTTGACAAGACTCGAGGTCTCGAGGGGGCTCTTGCTAGTACTACAGTACTGTCGAGGATATTCTATGTCACACTAGAGTTGGGTAGTAGACACTGTTGTAACTAGGGCTTGTTGCCATGACTTTTGTTTCTTAGTTAGTTTGTTTTCACGGTTAGGGCACGTGACTGGTGCAGTCTTGTGGGGCACTTGGGAGTTTTCTGTTGCAGTCGTCAACAACCAGAGAAGAACAATTAACCACGAGAAAGAAAGAGGAAAGCACTGAGACGGGAGAGAAGAACAACAGACCCACAAGCAAGGAAGAGGTGAGCACTGAGATGGGAGAAAACATAGCTGAGAGCAAGAAAGAAATAGCTAGGGACAGAAAGACATCAGGATCCACGACAGATCCGCAGCTGTAGAGGAATTGAGAGGTGGATGGTTTTTCTTTTCTTTTATTTTTACATCGGAATTCTACGAGAATAGTTTAAGATGGAGAATTATCCCGAGAGCAAGGGAGTTAAGTTTTCTCTTGTCTGGGATTGCATCGAGATTACTTTTTTGTGAAGAGGAGAGAGAAGAGAAAAGTGATCGAGCTTCATGCCTACCCTCCAGCAGTCGAATCGCCTACCCTCCCAGAGGGGAGAGGTCAACAGTACCTTAAAAACTTGAATAATTGGATAGTGTACTAAGAGGTCAGAAAAATATCTATGAACACAAAAACAGATGACAAAGAATAGAAAAAAAAAAGTATCACCAACCTTCTCAATAAGCCAAAAACAAATAACCAAAAATCCATACGTATCATACACGGTTAGCTATATGCTGCTTGTCCTCTCAAACTGGATGGGGACAAAGATTCCGAACAGTCCAACAAAGGTTCAGGAGCCTACCCGAGAGGAGGTTGCAGACCATGTCAAAGTACCCGCAGCAAGTCTGTCATGCTGGAGGGGGGGGGGAGAATTTAATGCCATGGGGGCATGTCAGGAGAGGGCGAGTGGAGGAGGAAGAGGACGAAGGTGGTCCGAGATGGAAAGGGAGCTCTTCGAGTGATTTCGGAAGCGAAGGGCACTTGGGAGACCTGTCTGGCAGAGCTGGTTTAGAAGAGTTAGCAAAGAAAATTTCAAGAAAAACTATCTAGCAAAGAACCTGCAGGACTTTAAATTTTCTGATGAGTGGTTCCAGGGGTTCCTAGGGTGGCATGCAATTAATTAATCTTCGCTTTGTTACTAACAAAGCAAGTCAGCTTCCAAAGGATTACGGTGTAGCGATACTCAACTAGTTATGATTCAAGTGCTCTAATTCTCAGCACCGCCCAGATGATTTGAGGGAGTGGAGGGCAGGGAGAAGGGCCCGCACTGGCCAGTACCTATTACAAAATATCTGTAACATAGATCAGGGGCAAGTCCGGTTCGAATATCTAGACGGTCAAATGTATAATCATATAGGCGATAAAACTATCTGGCTTCAATCCAGCCGATCAAGATCGGATAAAAGGCAGGGAACTATCCAGCTTAATGTGTTTGCTGATGGAGTTCCACAAGTGAAACTCCTTTTTTTGACTGGACAGGGTATGGACTTATTAAAGTTTAGTAAGCATTTCTTCCCAGCAATTAGGGAAGGGGACTTTAGCTTGATAGTTTTTTTTTTTTACGTACCTAGGAAGCAATGGATCATCAGATTGGAGAGATTGAGGATAAGGAAGAGAATTTTGGTGGCAGGGGGAAGACTCACTGGGAGTATTATGGGGCGTCGGCAGGTTGCCATCACCTGGTCGGTGGGTGAGGAATGGGAGAAGATTTCTACACAGAGAGCAGAAGTTATTCCGCAGGCGTTCCATGTCATTGGCCTCTCACTCCATATCAATAGGAGTGAGGACCATGAGTTATCTATCAAAGGGTTAGCAAATAACTTTCTGGTGGAGGGGGTAAAGGAAGGGGAGGCTGAAGGAGTTGGTAGTAACGATGGTGACACTGTAGATGAGGAGAATGTAGAAGGCTGGGAGGAAGAAATAAATTTTGACTATGATTAGCTACCAAGACTTAGTGAAACATATATTGACTGATCAACATGAAGATCTCTTGGCATAACACACTCCATTTTAACCGCTCGGCACACTATCCAATTATTCAAGTTTTTACGATAGTAATTGTTCCACCTGGGAAACAATCATGACTGTCCTAAAGTGATTTCCCGCTTCGGAAGCAGGAAATGCAGTGAGTTTGGCTGTAATCGATTTCCCTTGGGAAACAATCACGACACTCTCAAAGAGATTTCCCGCTTCCGAAGCAGGAAATGGAGTGAGTTTGTTCGCGATAGATTTTCCCTTGGGAAACAATCATATGCAAACTGACTGTCAAAACAAAGGTCAGACCAACAAAGATGTAAATAAATAACAGGTATCAGTAAAAGTGAAGGAAAAAAAAAATAGTCTTCTTGATCGCCAAGCATATCAGAATTACCAGAAATTTTATTCCAAATTTTTTTTTTTCATCTTTAATAAACACCTTTCAGATATTAAACAAACCCGATGGATGTATCGATAGTGTTTGGAGAGACCTTGTGTGATTGGAGCATCTTGAAGAAAAGACTAGAAGAGTGGGCAATTGGAGATCATTTTGCATTTAAAGTCAAGAGTAAGGATATGAGGCGAGGAGACTATCTGTGTCAAATAGAAGGTTGTCCATGGAAGGTTTTTGCAAGCAAAAATCGAGCTGGTGAAATTGAAGTCAAAATCATCACAGAGTGGCATACGTGTATCGGCCAGCAAGTAATACAATGCGAAATTTACAATACTGAATCATGGCTTCAAAGAACCGTTCCCGAGCACTTTTTTGTTACATGGAATACAGCTACACATGAAATTCTCAAATCACTTCAGTTACACTATGGTGTAGTAGTTAATTGAGAAGCTGCCAGGGTAGCACAAGCATCATTAATCCATGACCGAATCGAACACCAGCAGCAGCAATTCCTTCAAGTACCAGCATATCTCGCATTACTACGGTCTAAGAATCTGTGGATTCATCTGGCACTTCATACTCCTATGGATATATCCCAGGATGGTAGAAATAGGTCATGTCTTCAAAGGGTGTTCATTTGTCCAGCTGAATCGCAACACTCATTTATTCAAATGCGAAAGTTCATGGCACTTGATGGTACATTTTTGAAGGTGTGATTTATTCAAACTTTATTGTTGGCAGTTGGAATTGATGACAACGGAAAAAATCTGCTTCTGGCATGGGCAGTGGTGGAAAGTGAGAATACAGCATTGTGGACATGGTCCTTGGAAAATCCCAAGCTTTCAATCCTACAATCATTATCAATGATGTTAATCAGTGATCGAGATAAAGGTTTATTGGCAGCAGATACTGTGATGGGGGATCAAGTTACGCATACAATTTGTTCTTTTCATTTAAAGCAAAATTTCAAACAATTCTGCCATGTAGACAATTTATTTTGGCCTATCACAAACGCAAAAAAAACAACAGAAGACTATCATGCAAGACTCAATACCATCCAGCAGCAAAGCCCAATGGCAGCCAACTATCTTTAGAGTATCGACCCAGCTCTCTGGGTAACTGCCTTCTTTCCAGGTCGAAACTATGGTCATAAAACATCGAATGTAGTTGAATCAATGAACAACCTATTGAAATCCGAACGCAAACTTTCAATCCTTGATTTTCTAATTGAAATATGGCATATCACTATGCAGTCATGATATCAGCCCTACACAGAAGCATGTCAAAAAGAGGGTCAACAAACACATACAGAGTTCACGTTAAAACAACCTCCTGTTAGTCGAGACTAGTCGTGTCAGAATACGGTACGAATCGCAACTGAACAGCGGAGCGAAGTCACAAAATCTGGCAATCATGTATATATCGTCGATTTGCATAGGAAGCAGTGTAATTGTGGACATTTTCAAGAAAATGGTATTCCCCGTACGCATGCATTTAGTTTGATATTGGCTATTGGAGAGTCACCAAAAGCCTACCTACCACCTGTATTCAAGATAGCAACTTGGAAAGCAACATATAGTCAGAATATTTAGCCAATTTCATTAGATGACATTCCTGCCTTTATCTGCGAAAACCCGAATGGAATCGATCAACAATGTCATCCACCAACAAAACTGCGGGCTACTCAAGGTAGACCAAAACGATAATGAATGACTCGAGGTGAACAGGATCGCCGAACCACTCATGCACAAGCAGCATTCAATATGATCGATCCACCTCCTGAGTCCGGGAGTGGTAGCCAACAGTGCAGTAGGTGTGGCAACTGGGGACATAATCATAAAACTTGTCATGATGAGATAGATTAGATGTATTGAGTATGCAAGTATCAACATAGTTTACCATTTGTAGTTAAAATCTGAAGAAAGAAATCACCCATCATATTAGCTTGATTTTAATAATAAAAAAAAGATAGGATAGAAAGAGAATCGAGGAGCATGATTCTAATGCCAAGATGAGTGATAAGGGATGATCATACCATGGGCTACGACATAATCTGGCAACAGCATCCCAGAAAAATACAACAGGGGAGTGGTAGCATGCAACTAACAAGACAAAGTTGCAAATGACTATCTTTAGTTTGACTCCCGCTGAAAAGGGGGGGTATTATTTGAAGGGGATATTATTGCCAAATTATATGATTGGAGAAAGAGGATACAAACCAATTAAATAGAAGAGCCAAAGCCGATGGGCAGTACTACCATCAAGAGCCAGGTAGAAATGTATCGGTTCTATATTCAATCAATATTAGTATTTTAAAAACAATTCCACAGTAAGAAAAGAGAAACAAACCAATTAAATAGAAGAGCCAAAGCTGACGGGCAGTACTACCATCAAGAGGCAGGTAGAAATGTATCGGTTCTATATTCAATCAATATTACTATTTTTAAAATAATTCCACCGTAGCAAAAGAGAAAAAACCCATTTAGACAGGAAAGCCAAAGCCGACAGGCACTGTGGGAGTGCTCGATGGTTTTCCCGGAGTTGGATAGTGGTCTGACCAGGCGCACTTGTGTGGGATAAGTGTAGTCGTGACCTGCTCACTATACCGGGAGATTGGAAGGGTAGACTTGACCCCGGATAGATATGGCGTAACGCCGCCGATAGGCGACAAAGGGAACACACGAGAAAGCTAAGCCCAATAGAAGTGAAGTGATGATTAAATTGACCGTTGAAGGAAGGTGTGGTTGCACTTGTCTAACTAAGGAAACATGAAGGTACATTATAAGCAGAAAGCTCTGCACGCCAAGCTATCTACTAGTGGGCAAGTCACAGTGGGCGAAGGTTTTCCACGAGACTGCCCAACTACCCTATGCTATCGCCCTAGTCCACAAGGGTCTCTCCCCTCCTCCAGCCTTCGCTCCCCGAAGGCGAACAAGCAAACAAACATATCTCGCAACAAACAAACAAATCCACCGTGTAGACGTCTCTCTAGCTAACTAAACCCGCTGCCGAGTGACTAGCTATGGCCCTCTGCATTATCCCACTCCCATTCTCACCGGATCCTGACCACATACACCCTCCTGCTCCTTGACCATAGCATTCCGCTCGTGCTCCCGTAGATCTACCCTCTTCACGCTGGGTTCCTCTGTATTATCCCTCGGTAGGTGATATCCATGAACTTCACTCCGATCGTACTGTCAAGGGAAAAATCTGGTTTTGCATTTTTAATCATGCGGTGGTTAGTTTGCTGGAACCGAATCATTGTTTGTGAAGGAACTCTATTTAGCTAGAAATTGGGGGGATTACGCGGCCTATGTACATAGACTGGGGACGCGTCATCATTTGTTTGCTAGTTTGTTTGTTAGCTTACGCGGCCTATGAGGACAGGCCTATATAAGGGGCTTATCCCCACACCTCACTTACAAAGAACAGGAGGAACCCCACGGAAGAGGTTCAGGAATGCTATGGGAAAATTGTATTTAGAAGGATTCAGCATAGATAGTTGGACAACTGGGATCAGTTGGACTTTCTTTGGCTTGGATTGATTTCTCTTTTCGGGTTTGATTGTGGTTTTCGGGCTTGTTGTTAGGAGATTAGTTTCTACAGAATTGATTGATGCTTGGCTGTTTTCTTTTACATTGAGCGAACCTGTTTACCGTGGGCATTTTTGTTTGGTTGTTGTTAGTGATCGAGAAGCCAGACCTGACCGATCAGTTTGTTCTCATTTGGTGCTCTGAACCTGACCAGTCGAGAAAAGTGTTTTTCAGTACTCTTCTGGAACCCCCGGTCAATCTCTCTCCTCGACGAATATCTTGATATCACGAAACCCTGCCTTATCCTCCTTATCGCTAGTACTGTCCGTGAAGTCTCCACCTCGTCTCAACTCATCCACTATTGGTGACTCAATTCCGCTATCCTTCTGGCGTCCAACTTCTCCACAAAAGCAACCATCATCCAAGCCAAACGATCCCACATCTAAACTACCATACAAATCGCTCTCCGCCGTAACAGACCTTTGACCCACGGTGATCTCACTCTCATCAAGTACATCAGCGCCTTCAGCATCAACTTTATCATCACTATCATCATCATCATCACCACCAGACTGTAAATACATATGTTCGTCCCTACTCTCATCACTATTATCCTTGCTATCATCTATCACTTGTAAACCTGTAGAATTCGTAACCATCAATACATCCTTATCACCAGCCAATCGGCTTACAACATCAACTGGTGGGATTAGTTTTCCGAATCCTCGGAAATCCCACCATCGTAGGACTCATCATCTTCCTCCTCCTTCATCTGCTCATCCGCCTCTTCTCTGATCAATTGAATCAGCCACTCGAAGAACCTACCACCCTGGGTCTCCTGCAACTCTAGTTCCTCTTCCACTTCCACCGATAACTGGCCTCTGCTCGCCTCCTTATCCCTCAACACGATCGGCACCCGCGGACGACACCCGCACTCAGTCTCCTGAACCTTACCTTTGTAGTTCTTGTTGCTCGGAATCTGTACTCGAGTACTGTGCCCACTCATGATGTAATAGCGTCCACTGGCATAGTCTCCCTTCGCCTTGACTGCCTGGAGCCAGCGTCGACTGAGTAACATAGGATAGTTAGGACTATACTCGGCCGGAAGTGCGTACACCCGTAGATCACAGGGTACCCCTGCCACCGTAATATGTAGATCAGCGCAATGGGCGATCCTTGCCAATGCGTTCGTAGCTGTGCATATAACCATGCCGTTCGTCCTCATCATCTTTGCACCAATAGCTCTCAACACCTTGATAGGCATCAAGTTCACCACCGAGCCGGCGTCAAGCAGGATACGTGCAATGCGGTACCTCCCTGTCTTTGTCTTAATCACACCACGCGTATAGAAATTCGTAACGTCACCGAGGTCCCGGTCTGTCACGACAGACTGCACTTCTTCGCCAGGAGTTTCTTGCATCCCCGCATCTACCGAACCTTTCTTACCACGCCTGTTCGCCTTGTCGCGTTCGAGTCCCTTTGCGCACTCCTGGACTAACAAACAACATATATCATTCTTGACGGTAGGTGCTAGGTCAAAGAACGACCCCCAGTTCAAGCCCAGTACTGGTGCGTCTCTAAAAGCGCCGACGAAATCGAACTTCTCTCTCCCCGCCATCATGCGAATCGGCTTGCGCTTTGCCCGAGAGACTGGCTGTCCAACCGCGCGGGCTTCGGAAATCACTTCTTCGATGTCATCGGTTCTCTGTCTCTGGCTTGCCGGTCCCGCCTCCCCATCGAACTCCGGCGGCAACTCACTGAAGCGGGGCGCACGCTCACCCGCCATCACCGGCACTTCTACCTCAGACAAGTCACTGTCATCTTCGTCATCCTTGCCATCAGGAACCTTCTCGATAAACCTCATCAAGACCTTCTCATCAACCTCTGCCACCAACACTTCTCTAACCTTCACTCCGTCAAACGCAGATGATGTCGTCGCAAGCTCGACAACACTAACAGCTTGGTCCGAACCTCTAGCAGGTGGTGGTGGTGGCGATGGTGGTAATAGATCGCTCGCGCGCTTTGGGTCAATGCGCTCTGTCTCTGTCTCTGCCAGTGTGGAGTGCAGGTCGTAAGACCTCAGTTTCGGGCAATGGGAACGCATGTGCCCCTCCTCGCCACAGTTGTAGCAAATAATTGTATTCCGCGCAGGGTAGTAGAGCACACCGTTCGGGCCGACGATCGGCTGCATCGAAGGGTTCCTCACCTGGGGCGTGTGGTAAGAGTTCTGAAAAGTATCAAACGTCGCCAGTCCCATACGTCCCCGTTCCTGTGGGCTGCCTGTTGCGAATGAAACTCTCCCCTCGCACGCTCCGAATCTGCGCTTGCGAGCTGGCGTGTCTGATTGTGCTTGTTTGGAAACTCCGGTCGTTGGTTCGTAGGATAGTCTTGATTAAACTGTTCGTACCCATATCAGTCTTGCGGTGGGTAGTTCCCATAGGTCCGGTTGACGGCATAACTATCTAGCAGAATAACGTCTGCGTCCGGGTGTGTCACACTTGTGCCTGTATCTGTAGATGAATCTTTCCGAGACTCCATCAAGTCCTTAAGCATTCCACATAACTCCTGCACTTCATCACGGATAGAGTCACCCTCGCGGCCACGACTTTTCTTCTTAGACTTGTCCTGGTATCTTTTCCCAGATCGCTTCTCGGTCTTCTTAGATCTCCTTGCGGATTTCTTCGAGTACTTATAAGCCTTATTATCCTCAGAATCAGAACTGCTGTCGGAATCGTCATCACCACTAGACTCCTCCTCATCACTACTCTCCGTAACATCCCTGCTCCGAGCCTTTCTGTAACCCTTCATTTTTAACTGCGTCGCCAACCTCATCACACCTTTCACGACCTGGTAGGGAGTCTCGTTGGAGTCTGGCTTTCGAAAACTCATGATAGCCATCTCACGTAGTCGCTGGCTTGCAAGACCCTCGACGTAATACCGTATCAGGATCTTGTCGAACTGATTGACCTTTGCCGGCTTCCTCCGTAGAATCTGAGGACCTTTCATGAGTAGGCAAACACGTCATGCTCCCCTTGCTCGAGGCCGCTCATGATTAATAAAATATCCTGCTGGTCCAGCTCGTCTGCCTCCGTATCGTCAAACTGCTCGATCATCGCCTCTTTCAACTTCCTTTCGTTCCAAAAGATGTCGTCTGGTAGCTGGCGCAAGAATACACCCGCCGCGGATCTAATCGGGCACGCTACGTGAATCTGCGCGACTCTCATCCTCTTCGCCTGTGGCGTATCGCCGCTGAATTCCTCTCCCATGGTCACAAACCATGACTCCATCCAACTGAGGAACGCCCTGACTCCAATCGTATCATCACCGGCGAAGGTGATAGTGGGAGGTCTTGGGTACCCCATGACTTTTGGTACTAAATGGGAATACTCCGATTGGCTGCTCAAGCTACTCGGTAGCAGTGGGGACAGAGTATCGAAAAATGTGGGTGGTACGAAGTCCCGCTCCAATGGAAATCGGAATTCTCGAAAGTCTTCCTTACCGGGGTTCGAAAAGACTTGACGTGTTATCGAATACCAGTACCCGTTTCTCTGGTAGTAGATAGTTTCGAGTGCTTGGGGTGCCTTCTGAAGCTCAACAGGTCTTTGCGATCTGACCATCTCCTGCTCAAACACTCGGCCCAGGCGCCGGGGTGCGGGATCGCTCAATTGCGAGTGGGAGCTACCGGGTGGCGACATACAGTCCAGCGCGGAAGCAAACGACTATCGCGATATATTCTGGTTACACGCAAGACAGCTTCTGTGCCATCGCAAAGCAAGGCCTCCAGGCACAAGGTGGCAAGTTATCAGATTCGTCACCAATCCGTTTCAGAGCACCACTGTGGGAGTGCTTTAACCTGTGTTTTCATTCTATCTAGCCCGGGGGTACGACGCCCCGTTTCTACGAACTAAATCGTAATCTAGCTAAGCCGGCGTGAGATACTCCCCCCAGCCAAGGGCCCCCTTTTTAAAAGAAATTTTCCTCCACCCCGCCCTTTTGCCTATCAAATTTTTCGCCGTCCCCTCGCCCGGCCGTAAACAAAGGAAACTCCTTCCCCTCCCCTCTGCTCCCCTCATCTTGTTGTCCCCTCGCCCAACCTTAACAAAAGAAAACTCCACCTCCCCCCGTCCTCTCTTCTCCTCAGCTATATATCCTTCGCTTATGAAACCCACCCCGTCACCTCCGTGCCCAGTGGTCGTGTACTTAAAGAAATCTAACTACTAAAGAAACCCACCCCGTCACCTCCGTGCCCAGTGGTCGTGTACTTCAAGGAAACCCTTCTAATTAGGAAACCCACCCCGTCACCTCCGTGCCCAGTGGTCGTGTACTCTATGAAACCCTTCTGATTAGGAAACCCACCCCGTCACCTCCGTGCCCAGTGGTCGTGTACTCTATGAAATTCCGCTTACTAGGAAACCCACCCCGTCACCTCCGTGCCTAGTGGTCGTGTACGCTAAGAAATACTACCCCCCAGCATTGCTCCCCTGGGTCGCCGGGCCCACCTCTCCTCTGCCCCTCCGGGGCCCTTTCCCTTTCCCTTTTTTCGCCTCACCTCCGGGCGCAGTTTCTGTCTCGATGGGCTTTCAATCTTGCCCCATGGTCCTTCCTGAACTCTTGTCCGCACATCGGGCAGTGGATGCTGCCTCTGTTCCTTGCTTTTGTTGCTTGGGTTGGTTGGGAGGTAGGGAGGTTGATGTTCGCCCCCGCTGTCTGGGCTGCGTTTCCATCTTCCTCCTGCCTTTTTGGTTTTATCTTTAGTTCCCCTGGCCACGTGTCCATCCATTTGAGGAGTTCTGCTTGGTCCTTCTTCGCGTGGAGTTTGGCTTTTGTGGGGGTCACTATTCCGCATCTTTCCCGCAGGTGTTCTTCCGTGATGATGTCCCTGTCGCATGGGCATCTCCTTCTTGCTCCTTTCCGGTCCTGGTAGGGCCAGGCTGCTGTTGCTCTCAGATAGATCAGTCTTCTGAAGTCTGGTCGGGTGGTCTCCTTCCAGGATCTATAGCTTCTGCTGGGTCTTCCGTGGTAGCGTCCGCTTCCTTCCCTTATTCTTTTCCCCCAGTTTTCTAGGAAGTGTTCCTTCAAGTTGCTCTTGCCCAGTTTACGGTTGTGGGCCGCCTCGATGATTCCTTTTGCTCCGGTTTCCTGTGCCCATTTGTCCGTCCATTGTGTGTGCCTATCGAGGCAGTGGGCCCTCAGGGCTAGGAGGTTGTGTCGGTGGTCCATGTAGAGGTTGAGGGGGGCTATTCCCGTTTCCGCGTAGATGGCTTCAAGCGGGGTTTTCTTTTCCAGTCCTAGGGCCATTCTGATTATCGCGTTCAGTTTTCTCTGCGCTGCCTCGATGTCTCCTTTGGTTTTCCACACCTCTATCCCGTAGGTTAGCTGTGGCAATATTAGTCCTTGTAGGAGTCTGATCGTTGTCCACGCGTTGAGTCCCCCTTTTTCGTATCTACTTGTGAGCGCCCGCAGGAAGTAGCTCGTCCTTTGTGCTTTTGCCATCCAGTGTTGTACGTGGTGTTTCCACTTGAAGTCTGGGGAGATGAAGTATCCCAGCCACCTCATCACCTCTTTTTCTTTTGCCTCTTCTCCTCCTACCTCCGGGTGCAGGTGGTATCCGGTGGGGGTTTTAATGTGTATCCTTTCGGTCTTGGCTGCCGACAAGTTGTATCCGTGTTCCCCGCACTTCCTTTGGATCTTGTCTAGCGTGCCCTGGAGGGCCCTCTGTCCCTGTCCCTTTTGGTCGTATGTTGTGACTACCAGGATGTCGTCGACGTACGTCAGTAGCCTTGTGTTCGTTCCCTCCTGTTCCGTTGTCTTAATGGCTGCTATGCCCCTGACGCTTATCAGGAATAGGATTGGGGATAGGGGTGAGCCTTGCGGTGTCCCTTTGTCGGTACTGTAAGCTCTCGAGGTCTTTCCGTTGAACCGGTAGTATGTTGTCCTTTTTGATGCCCACTGTTGTACCCATTGTCCTAGGTGTTGGTCTTTTTCCCCTATGGCGGTACAGACTTCTTCCATTCTAAGGTGGTCGAAGCCTCCTTCTATGTCTAGCGCTACCAGGCATGCGTATTTCCTTTTGGAGGTCTTTATTATGTTGTTGAGGGTTTGAATGGCGTCCGTGGTGCCGTTGTCCTTTCTCCCTCCGTACATGTTGTCCTCCAGCATATTGAGCTTGGTGATCCTTATTACCGCCACCCGTTCCAGGACCTTTGCTAGGATGGACTGCAGTTGTATTGGTCTCCAACTTTTTGCGCTCGTGTACGATTCCTTTTTTTCCTTCTTTATTAGGATTGTGCTACTTGCTTTCCAGGTTTCTGGGGTTCCTTCCCTCCAGGCTTTGTTCATCATCTTAACGAAGAGGGTTTCTCTGCATCTTCTCAGCTCTTTGACCATTCTGGTGGGTATCATGTCCGGTCCTGTTGCCGCTCCGTTTGGGGTGCTTTTTAGGGCGGTGTCTAGGATCCCTATGTCCAGGTCTTCCGGGTCAGCCGTTATCCCGGTGTTGGGTCTTTTGTATTCTCCTCCATATAGCTCGCTGTGGAGTTCTTGGGCTATGTGGGGGTGTTCTGCCGCGAGGGTCCCGTCCTTTCTGCGTAGGGCCGGGATGGGTTGTCTGGTTTGTCTCGGTCTGACTGTTTGGAAGCATTCCGGGTCCTTTTCCTCTTGTAGGGCTTCACCGTTGGCTTTGGCTTTGGCTTTCGCTATGTCCTTCCGGTACGTCCTTTTCGCCTCTCCCAGTTCGGGGTTTAGGGGGTTGGTTCTGATCATCTCTAGGAGATCCCTTCTCTTTTTTCCCAGCTCTTTGCTCCAGAAGGCTCTCCCGTTCCCCCGGGCTGTTGGCGTGTGTTTCTGGATTATTTCGGATAGCTCGAGCTGGATTCGTCCCGGACTGGTTTCTTGCTCATCTAATCCCATGAGGGCTGTTCTGATTGCGTCCCAGTTGGCCTTATCGTATCTGAGGGGTTTATCTAGCGTTTTCTTCCATTTGATATCCGTTTTAACCAGGATCGCCTTATGGTGTGCTGACGGTACTTGGAGTTGACGTACTCTGAGCTCGTGGTGTCTGTCCCCTATTACTAGGTCTATTGTGGTGCCCGTCGTTTTGTTTCCCGTCGGGGGGTGGGTGATAGTGTGGGGGTTGGCTACCTCCAGCCCTCTTTCGACCATCCATTTCCTTAACCTTCTTCCCCCGCAGTTCTCCTTTCCCATCGACCACGCCGGGCTTACCGCATTCAGGTCTCCTACTACCAAGTTGCAGGATCCTTTGTGCCATTCGTTCCGGTGGTCGAAGGTTAGGTCTTCTCTCTTCTCCGGGTTTGCGCTTATGTAGTTTGCTGGTCTCTGGTATCCCAGCGTTATTTCTTTCCCCCCCGTCCACAGGGTGGCGTATTGCGAATTTATTCTTTCTACCACGAACATATGTACGTATTCGTTTTTGATGTATGTGGCGCATCCGTATCGTACCGCTTTTGTGTCTGCGTAACATGTGTAACCTTCTATGTGTATCCAGTTATCGTTTTCTAGTGGGCATTCTGCTAATGTTATAATTTTTGGTTTAAGTTTTTGTGAGGTCTTAATTAACTCTGTGACAACGTTCATGGACCCGCCAACGTTGTGATAAATAATATCGATGGTCGCCATAATTAGTCATGGGGGTTTTGTAGGGGCGGCTCTGCCGGTCCGGGAACTACCAAGCTGTCTTGGGCGGATACTCCTCCTGCTCTGCCTCTGGTGGGGCAGTGGCGGTCTCCTGCGAAGTGGGTGGTCTCTTCACAGTTGATGCATCTCCTGACGGTGTGGGAGCAGGGTCTCCCTTTACCCGCGGTGCAGTATAACTCTGGGCAGCCGTGGTCTTTGGTGTGGTGGTCGCCTCTGCAAAACTTGCAGGTGGGTGGGAGGCGGCAGTGCATCCCGTGGTGGCCCAGCTGTAGGCATCTCTCGCAACACGTGGAGGCGTCCTTTCTAGTGTATCTTACGAAGGTGCACCTCCGTCCGAAAATGGCAATCCTGCCTTCTTTTCTTTGTAGCTCTTTGTCGACCCAGTCGTTCCTCTCCACTGTCGCTATTATCGAGGATTTGAACTTGTTGTCCGCTTTGAGTGCCGTAGGCGACCTGATCCATTTAGGCCTGTCTGTGACGTGGATGGCCAGGTTGAAATCTGAGATCTCTTTTTCCAGATCGTTCCAGTTGGGCGAGTCTGTGTCCCAGTCTGTGGGTGCCCAGTCTTCGTCATTTCCCAACGGTACTTTGTGGATGACTATGTTGACTGTTGGAACGTCGGTTATTATGCTGAAACCGAATATGTCGATGTTATTCAATGCCTTGGTGATGGCATTGGAGTCTTGGATGGCTGGTTCTGCTGGGAGGTCTTGGACCGTTGTGAGCACTAGGTCGTCGTTACGGTTATACTCCGTGAAAGCGAATTTGACTTTGGTGGCTCCGTTTACCGCGTCCCTGATTTGCACCGTGGAGCGTCCGGCTGCGCCTACTCTCCTGCCTTTCTCTATGGAGCGTAACAGGAGCCGTCGTTGTCTTGCGTGTGGGGTGGAGGGGGCTGAGGGTCCTTGGCCTTGGCTTCCTGTTGGGGCTATCGGGGTTTTTCCTTTGGTCCTTTTGACTAGGACGAAGTTGTCAGTGTCTATTCCTGCCGCCGTCATTGCCGCGTAAGTCTGTTTTTTGCTGGTTGGGGCTGGGGCGGGGTTGTTTGTGCGGGTGGGGGGGTTGGGTCTGGGGATGGCCGGGGTTGGTGCTTGGGTGCGTTGTTGTTGCTGTTGTTGCTCTTGGGCTCTCGGTGGTTGAGGTCTTTGTTGAGGGTTCTGGGTCCTCGTCTGTTGGGGTTGTTGCGGCGCTGGGGTGTTCTGTTGTGGTTGCCGTCTGGGGTTTCCGTTTGCGTGGATGGCATTCAGGATCCTGGTTTCCATTTCTGCCATTCTTTGGGTGAAGTTATGTTCCATGGCTGCTAGGAGGATGGTTAGTCCTTCGTTGGTAGGGGTGGCACTCGCTACGCCTATGTCAATGTTTCCCTGTAGGAGGGGGGCCAGTATGGTGTTTGGGCTTTCCTTGGAGGCCGTTTCCTGGGAACTGGTTTCTTGGGTTTCTTTACCTTTGCCTTTATTGGACTCGGTGTTCTTCTTCGTCAGGATTCGTACTGAGGAGGAGGAGGATGATGTCGGGACGGGTTTGACCGTGAGGTTCCCGGATGGGGTTCCTGGGATTTCCAGGGGGGAGGAGAATCGTACTCCTCTAGGGAGTTCTTGCGAGGTGGGGGCGTGCTGGCTGTCCCCTATGCCGGTTCCGTCCGAGTTTCGGCCGTTTCCCAGTGTCATGGCGGCGTCCTGGGTAGTCTGGGAGTCAGGAATCTCCACGACTGTTTCGCTCATTTGTACATCCGGCGGGGATGATTGCGGGATTTGGGAGACCGTAACTGGGCTCTCCTGGGAGGGGTGGAAGGAGGAGGCCATGGCGGCTAGCCCCGCGAGTGTTTCTTGGTCGACTGCGTCCACAGTTTCGTTTCCGAAGACCTTTTCGAGGGTGGTACGAAAGCCTGGGAAGGGGGAGACGATTTGGGGGGTTTCTGCCGTCTTGGCTAGCTGGACGAAACAAGTGTCCAGGCATCCTAGTTCTTTTCGCACCGTTGGGAAGTTACTTCCGGGGGCTACGATCCTGTTTCCGACATTAATGGCCTTGTTTGCACAGTTCTGATTGTGTGCGATGACCGAGAACATTGGGAGGAGCGATTGGAGGGACACTCCGTGGGGGGAGCCCGGGGGCAAGAGGGAGGGAGAGTAAGGCCTGGGGCTCTTGGTGGGGCTTCTGGTGGGGCTTCTGTTGCCCAGCGGGGATGGTGGGAGGGGTGTGTTGAGGACGATGTTGTCCCTGGTGGCCTTGCTGTAAGGATGAAAGCCTTGAGCAGCCATGGTGGAGGAAATCAAGTTGGTCTTTGGGCGGAACTTGTTTCCTGGTTTGTTTTGAAGCCTTGGGTTTTTTGGTTTTTGATTGGTCTTACACCTAAGGGAGGGGTATCGTGTGTGAGGGGGGTGGTGTTGTATTTTCAGAAAAAACTCTGATTATACCGGAAAGGTTGGTGTGGGTGGTGGTGAGTTGGCAAAGTGCCGGTTTGCCGGTGGTGGTTGTCGGTCGATTTCCTTCTGTTTTTCTCAAAAAAGTGGGAATTTGGTAAAGCTATACCGTATAGAAAGGAAAGAAAGCAAAAGTGGGAGTGCTCGATGGCTTTCCCGGAGTTGGATGGTGGTCTGACCAGGCGCACTTGTGTGGGATAAGTGTAGTCGTGACCCGCTCACTATACCGGGGGATTGGAAGGGTAGACTTGACCCCGGATAGATACGGCGTAACGCCGCCGATAGGCGATAAAGGGAACACACAAGAAAGCTAAGCCCAATAGAAGTGAAGTGATGATTAAATTGACCGTTGAAGGAAGGTGTGGTTGCACTTTGTCTAACTGAGGAAACACGAAGGTGCGTTATAAGCAGAAAACTCTGCACGCCAAGCTATCTACTAGTGGGCAAGTCACAGTGGAAAAAAATGTCCCATGAGACCACCAAACTACCTTATGATATCGCCCTAGTCCACACCGGTGAGTAACATACCATCGTTTATGATACGGAATGTCATTGTTATGAGGTCGGCAGGGATCAAGTAACTTACAAGCTTTCTTGCCAAGGATCAATCCCAGCTCATCTCAACTCGACATCTAGCGAGAGTGGCAAAATAGTTAGTTATCAAAATGACTCCATTTCTATCAAATCTGCCAAACACGAGGATATGCACATGGGTGTTCCAGCCGCGCAGTGGGACTTGCATACTGTAAAGCCTATGAAGCATACCGTATTATCTCGGTGAGCAGACAACTTTACCATGAGGACAATGAGGCTCTGCTTGATAACACATGCTAATTCACCATAGAATAACTTTATTGCATTTGTAATAACGTGTCTCTTTCCCCACAAATGAAACAACGGGAAGTACTGGTACCAAGTTCAGCCCGCCCAAGCTATACCGCGTCTGGAAAACACTATTCTCGGGGTGTTTTGTCTCTGATTGCTGAGATTAACGATGGTGGATTTAGCGAGTAAATACGGTAGACAAGTAGAACATGCGGCGGTGTATCATGCAAAAACTACTGAGGATTTGACTGACTAGCCATTATATACTTTCTCGAAATTCCAGTGAGAGCAGATGATAAGCAGGGGTAGGATACGGGGAGAGCAGGAGAAGTGGTTCGCGCCTTGTTCAAGTGTCTATCATACTAGTATGCGTTTTACTTTGAGCAAGCGCAGCCAGAGTCTGTCAGACATGGGTAATTTCAAAGATAACTGATACCGGAAGTGTATGTGCCCTGAGAGATTTCAAGCGAATAAAACACATCGCTTCCACACAACATATCGAGGGGTGTCAAAAACGCGAACACCCTGCGTCGCAACCAAGGTTCCTCAACCGAACTCTGTAAAAGTAATTCCGGTCTCCATGACCATAGAAGCGAAGAGTAGAATGAAATTAAGATACAATAAGATAGTCTTTGTACTGATTGTATTTATTGACATGCTAGTATTACGCAAGCCAGTTAAATAGCCTTGCTACCAAAGTGAAAACGTACTGCTTTATGAATGGGAAATTGTGGTGGAGGGTTCTGGTTGTGATGGCCAGATAGTCTACACATTTACCGAGTTCAGTTGAGGTAGCTTGATTGCGATGTAGGGTGTTTGCATTTTTTTGACACCCGATACATAGCTACTCTTCAGCACTGCGTTATCCACCACTTCTAGACTAGAACCGCACGACTTCTATTCGGCAAGCGGAAGCCCAACACCCACATAGTGATATGATTCATGATACCTGCCAAGTTAATAGTGCTGCGACTTTTGAACGCGGATGGCGTATCACAAATAGATACTCGAGAAAACTACCAAATACCAAACGAACTTGAGACTGATAGGCGATGGATACATCCGCGCATAATGCCTTGAATAATCCCATATCTTTGTAATAATATTATCTATAAATGTACCTTATGTAAAGACAGAGATCAACTAGAGGAAAATGGAAAAACATATAGAAGATACAAGAATTAGTAAACAATAAATTCTTCCCATCCATCGGCCCATCAGTACCCTCCTATTCCCCATACCCGGAACCATATAGCACAGTCCACATCCTAGTGGAGAACTAACAACTCCTGGCTGAATAGCTATAATGCTTTCTAAGCACTTCTGGGAGTCCTAGTGTAGTCCACTCACCTTCCGTATCCTGTCCCCATTCCTCCATATGACCACCCACAACACGCAAGCTGTCCTTCCCAATAACATAGATCTCTGGTGTTCCCTCAGTGTCTAAACAATCATATACACATCCCCAAACACCATTTTGACAATGCACCACACTGCAAAGAAGTTTCACTTCATGTTCTCTTTCCTTCCATAATGCAAGATTGCCATTTGAGTTACATAACATGTTTCACCCAGTTAGCGATCACACTGGGTAAGTGATCAGGGAAAAGATACACTTCAACAGAATGTAGAACAAGAACACAAACGTAAAGAACTCAAATATTAAAGAGCGTATGCACAGCCACTTGCACTCTCTTTGTCTGCAATTCTTTTCCAGTTTACCGGAAGCCTTTTGGCTATATTTCTGGGATAGACTGTCAGGAAAATACTTCTAATAATACTAAGTTTTTTTGTTGAAAAAAAATAAAAATAAATTCTATTGATTGAGATAAGCATCTTATTGATACAGTATTCTTTCAATCTATAAGATGTTCTTTGCAGGTGTTCTACAAGTCTAAGGGTTCTGAGTCATGAATTGTAAATTTATAACCAGAAAACTATAAAATGTCAAATTTAGCAGAGAAGAAAATCAATGGGAAAGCTTTGGAAGCATTGAAAAACAGAATTATATATTTTAATTGTTATTTAAACTTTCAATTTACAACCTTTGTCCAAAGATTTAGTCAAATCAAATGCCCCCTCCAGGCACCATTGCTTATTTACCCAGTGTGATAACTTAGTTAGTGAAATACCTTAGTCCTTAAATCTCAGATGTGGCACACACATCTCTGCTACCACAGAATGCACATATGGATGTAGTAGGCATCCATTATGCTACCATTATATATCAATCTGGATGGTCTGATTGGTTTACACAGATCAAAGCTTGTGCTTCATGCTTTGAGTGAAATGACTTCTTCCATGATATACTGCATGCACAAATGAGACAACTTATATCATAGCTCAAGCATCAGACAGATGTAATAATACCTAGGGAAATGATAGATATTACTTGAGATATAACTTAAAGCCCAAGTAAAATGCATAATATCTTGATATCTCTATATTAACTTGCTCACTTTCCTGTAAACCCAGTATGTGCTTAGTCTTTTTTTTTTCTTTTTTTTTTTTTTGCCCTCTAAACCCGGACTCTAAAGAAAACAATGGCGCAAACCAAATATCAAAACAAAAACAGTATCGGGAATTCCGAGGTGTGTCTAAGAACATGAATTGTTGCTTGAGTACTAAATTTT
>ML120506.1:145378-173305 GCA_003788595.2 Choiromyces venosus 120613-1 | reverse complement strand
GGTGGGGGTTTTAATGTGTATCCTTTCGGTCTTGGCTGCCGACAAGTTGTATCCGTGTTCCCCGCACTTCCTTTGGATCTTGTCTAGCGTGCCCTGGAGGGCCCTCTGTCCCTGTCCCTTTTGGTCGTATGTTGTGACTACCAGGATGTCGTCGACGTACGTCAGTAGCCTTGTGTTCGTTCCCTCCTGTTCCGTTGTCTTAATGGCTGCTATGCCCCTGACGCTTATCAGGAATAGGATTGGGGATAGGGGTGAGCCTTGCGGTGTCCCTTTGTCGGTACTGTAAGCTCTCGAAGTCTTTCCGTTGAACCGGTAGTATGTTGTCCTTTTTGATGCCCACTGTTGTACCCATTGTCCCAGGTGTTGGTCTTTTTCCCCTATGGCGGTACAGACTTCTTCCATTCTAAGGTGGTCGAAGCCTCCTTCTATGTCTAGCGCTACCAGGCATGCGTATTTCCTTTTGGAGGTCTTTATTATGTTGTTGAGGGTTTGAATGGCGTCCGTGGTGCCGTTGTCCTTTCTCCCTCCATACATGTTGTCCTCCAGCATATTGAGCTTGGTGATCCTTATTACCGCCACCCGTTCCAGGACCTTTGCTAGGATGGACTGCAGTTGTATTGGTCTCCAACTTTTTGCGCTCGTGTACGATTCCTTTTTTTCCTTCTTTATTAGGATTGTGCTACTTGCTTTCCAGGTTTCTGGGGTTCCTTCCCTCCAGGCTTTGTTCATCATCTTAACGAAGAGGGTTTCTCTGCATCTTCTCAGCTCTTTGACCATTCTGGTGGGTATCATGTCCGGTCCTGTTGCCGCTCCGTTTGGGGTGCTTTTTAGGGCGGTGTCTAGGATCCCTATGTCCAGGTCTTCCGGGTCAGCCGTTATCCCGGTGTTGGGTCTTTTGTATTCTCCTCCATATAGCTCGCTGTGGAGTTCTTGGGCTATGTGGGGGTGTTCTGCCGCGAGGGTCCCGTCCTTTCTGCGTAGGGCCGGGATGGGTTGTCTGGTTTGTCTCGGTCTGACTGTTTGGAAGCATTCCGGGTCCTTTTCCTCTTGTAGGGCTTCACCGTTGGCTTTGGCTTTGGCTTTCGCTATGTCCTTCCGGTACGTCCTTTTCGCCTCTCCCAGTTCGGGGTTTAGGGGGTTGGTTCTGATCATCTCTAGGAGATCCCTTCTCTTTTTTCCCAGCTCTTTGCTCCAGAAGGCTCTCCCGTTCCCCCGGGCTGTTGGCGTGTGTTTCTGGATTATTTCGGATAGCTCGAGCTGGATTCGTCCCGGACTGGTTTCTTGCTCATCTAATCCCATGAGGGCTGTTCTGATTGCGTCCCAGTTGGCCTTATCGTATCTGAGGGGTTTATCTAGCGTTTTCTTCCATTTGATATCCGTTTTAACCAGGATCGCCTTATGGTGTGCTGACGGTACTTGGAGTTGACGTACTCTGAGCTCGTGGTGTCTGTCCCCTATTACTAGGTCTATTGTGGTGCCCGTCGTTTTGTTTCCCGTCGGGGGGTGGGTGATAGTGTGGGGGTTGGCTACCTCCAGCCCTCTTTCGACCATCCATTTCCTTAACCTTCTTCCCCCGCAGTTCTCCTTTCCCATCGACCACGCCGGGCTTACCGCATTCAGGTCTCCTACTACCAAGTTGCAGGATCCTTTGTGCCATTCGTTCCGGTGGTCGAAGGTTAGGTCTTCTCTCTTCTCCGGGTTTGCGCTTATGTAGTTTGCTGGTCTCTGGTATCCCAGCGTTATTTCTTTCCCCCCCGTCCACAGGGTGGCGTATTGCGAATTTATTCTTTCTACCACGAACATATGTACGTATTCGTTTTTGATGTATGTGGCGCATCCGTATCGTACCGCTTTTGTGTCTGCGTAACATGTGTAACCTTCTATGTGTATCCAGTTATCGTTTTCTAGTGGGCATTCTGCTAATGTTATAATTTTTGGTTTAAGTTTTTGTGAGGTCTTAATTAACTCTGTGACAACGTTCATGGACCCGCCAACGTTGTGATAAATAATATCGATGGTCGCCATAATTAGTCATGGGGGTTTTGTAGGGGCGGCTCTGCCGGTCCGGGAACTACCAAGCTGTCTTGGGCGGATACTCCTCCTGCTCTGCCTCTGGTGGGGCAGTGGCGGTCTCCTGCGAAGTGGGTGGTCTCTTCGCAGTTGATGCATCTCCTGACGGTGTGGGAGCAGGGTCTCCCTTTACCCGCGGTGCAGTATAACTCTGGGCAGCCGTGGTCTTTGGTGTGGTGGTCGCCTCTGCAAAACTTGCAGGTGGGTGGGAGGCGGCAGTGCATCCCGTGGTGGCCCAGTTGTAGGCATCTCTCGCAACACGTGGAGGCGTCCTTTCTAGTGTATCTTACGAAGGTGCACCTTCGTCCGAAAATGGCAATCCTGCCTTCTTTTCTTTGTAGCTCTTTGTCGACCCAGTCGTTCCTCTCCACTGTCGCTATTATCGAGGATTTGAACTTGTTGTCCGCTTTGAGTGCCGTAGGCGACCTGATCCATTTAGGCCTGTCTGTGACGCGGATGGCCGGGTTGAAATCTGAGATTTCTTTTTCCAGATCGTTCCAGTTGGGCGAGTCTGTGTCCCAGTCTGTGGGTGCCCAGTCTTCGTCATTTCCCAGCGGTACTTTGTGGATGACTATGTTGACTGTTGGAACGTCGGTTATTATGCTGAAACCGAATATGTCGATGTTGTTCAATGCCTTGGTGATGGCATTGGCGTCTTGGATGGCTGGTTCTGCCAGGAGGTCTTGGACCGTTGTGAGCACTAGGTCGTCGTTACGGTTGTACTCCGCGAAGGCGAATTTGACTTTGGTGGCTCCGTTTACCGCGTCCCTGATTTGCATCGTGGAGCGTCCGGCTGCGCCTACTCTCCTGCCTTTCTCTACGGAGCGTAGCAGGAGCCGTCGTTGTCTTGCGTGTGGGGTGGAGGGGGCTGAGGGTCCTTGGCCTTGGCTTCCTGTTGGGGCTATCGGGGTTTTTCCTTTGGTCCTTTTGACTAGGACGAAGTTGTCAGTGTCTATTCCTGCCGCCGTCATTGCCGCGTAAGTCTGTTTTTTGCTGGTTGGGGCCGGGGCGGGGTTGTTTGTGCGGGTGGGGGGGTTGGGTCTGGGGATGGCCGGGATTGGCGCTTGGGTGCGCTGTTGTTGCTGTTGTTGCTCTTGGGCTCTCGGTGGTTGAGGTCTTTGTTGAGGGTTCTGGGTCCTCATCTGTTGGGGTTGTTGCGGCGCTGGGGTGTTCTGTTGTGGTTGCCGTCTGGGGTTTCCGTTTGCGTGGATGGCATTCAGGATCCTGGTTTCCATTTCTGCCATTCTTTGGGTGAAGTTATGTTCCATGGCTGCTAGGAGGATGGTTAGTCCTTCGTTGGTAGGGGTGGCACTCGCTACACCTATGTCAATGTTTCCCTGTAGGAGGGGGGCCAGTATGGTGTTTAGGCTTTCCTTGGAGGCCGTTTCCTGGGAACTGGTTTCTTGGGTTTCTTTACCTTTGCCTTTATTGGACTCGGTGTTCTTCTTCGTCAGGATTCGTACTGAGGAGGAGGAGGATGATGTCGGGACGGATTCGACCGTGAGGTTCCCGGATGGGGTTCCTGGGATTTCCAGGGGGGAGGAGAATCGTACTCCTCTAGGGAGTTCTTGCGAGGTGGGGGCGTGCTGGCTGTCCCCTATGCCGGTTCCGTCCGAGTTTCGGCCGTTTCCCAGTGTCATGGCGGCGTCCTGGGTGGTCTGGGAGTCGGGAATCTCTACGACTGTTTCGCTCATTTGTATATCCGGCGGGGATGATTGCAGGATTTGGGAGACCGTAACTGGGCTCTCCTGGGAGGGGTGGAAGGAGGAGGCCATGGCGGCTAGCCCCGCGAGTGTTTCTTGGTCGACTGCGTCCACAGTTTCGTTTCCGAAGACCTTTTCGAGGGTGGTACGAAAGCCTGGGAAGGGGGAGACGATTTGGGGGGCTTCTGCCGCCTTGGCTAGCTGGACGAAACAAGTGTCCAGGCATCCTAGTTCTTTTCGCACCGTTGGGAAGTTACTTCCGGGGGCTACGATCCTGTTTCCGACATTAATGGCCCTGTTTGCACAGTTCTGATTGTGTGCGATGACCGAGAACATTGGGAGGAGCGATTGGAGGGACACTCCGTGGGGGGAGCCCGGGGGCAAGAGGGAGGGAGAGTAAGGCCTGGGGCTCTTGGTGGGGCTTCTGGTGGGGCTTCTGTTGCCCAGCGGGGATGGTGGGAGGGGTGTGTTGAGGACGATATTGTCCCTGGTGGCCTTGCTGTAAGGATGAAAGCCTTGAGCAGCCATGGTGGAGGAAATCAAGTTGGTCTTTGGGCGGAACTTGTTTCCTGGTTTGTTTTGAAGCCTTGGGTTTTTTGGTTTTTGATTGGTCTTACACCTAAGGGAGGGGTATCGTGTGTGAGGGGGGTGGTGTTGTATTTTCAGAAAAAACTCTGATTATACCGGAAAGATTGGTGTGGGTGGTGGTGAGTTGGCAAAATGCCGGTTTGCCGGTGGTGGTTGTCGGTCGATTTCCTTCTGTTTTTCTCAAAAAAGTGGGAATTTGGTAAAGCTATACCGTATAGAAAGGAAAGAAGGCAAAAGTGGGAGTACTCGATGGCTTTCCTGGAGTTGGATGGTGGTCTGACCAGGGGCACTTGTGTGTGATAAGTGTAGTCGTGACCCGCTCACTATACCGAGAGATTGGAAGGGTAGACTTGACCCCGGATAGATACAGCGTAACGCCGCCAATAGGCGATAAAGGGAACACACGAGAAAGCTAAGCCCAATAGAAGTGAAGTGATGATTAAATTGACCGTTGAAGGAAGGTGTGGTTGCACTTGTCTAACTAAGGAAATACGAAGGTGCGTTATAAGCAGAAAGCTCTGCACACCAAGCTATCTAGTATTGGGCAAGTCACAATGGGTGAAAATTTTCCACGAGACTGCCCAACTACCCTATGCTATCGCCCTAGTCCACAGCAGTACTAGTCCTATATTCGATCAATATTAGTGTTTTAGAAATAATTCGACCATAACAAAAGAGAAACAAACCTATTAGATAGGAAATCGTAAGCTGACAGGCAGTACTACCATCAAGAGGCAGGTTGAAATTTATCCGCACTATACCAAACAAATATTTTGATCATATAAAGTGTATGCCATGACCAGAGGAAACAAACCAAATCCTGAGAGGGTCAAACAATGATACCGCATGACAGGGGAAAGCCAGCTGTGGGATGACGTTTTCTAGATTAGATAAGAAATTTGCAGTTTGGATGGGTATTACACTCTCATTGCGTTCAGGTCACATGGTTTCACATTTTTTCAGTGGTATATTCTTGGTGAGTGGTATCTGAAAGGTAGGGCGCCAAGTGCATGGTATTGAAAAGGTGAGTCTCAGCAAGGTTGCATAAGTTAAATTGCGCAATATCAGTTTCCGAGTTCGTTAAACATTTCCTTCATGGAATACATCCTCATCAGCATCTGTCTCTGCTAACTCAACTGTATCCTCAGGCTCCTCCAGATCGATCACTAGGTTTGCCCCCTTCTCCCATTCTTGCAACCCATCTGTAAGGTAGTCTCAATCTCTTTTACAGATATCTCACTGTCACAACTACCATCAATAGGAAGTGCTAATCCAAGGATACGAAAAGACTTTTTCACAACTTCTGCTCGTTCCCTTGAGAATACCTCCCAGGCCTCTCCTACCACCTAAGTGGTAAGTATTCTCCTTCTGCCAACCATGCTACTGAATAACTTTCCTCCACTCGATAGAATTTCCTCCTCTTCTGCCTCAATCTTATTCAATTTATCTTCGAGAATATCCTACTGACAGTATATTGTGTTAGTAATCTTTTTTTTTTTTGATATACCTCATGTCCTTCCACTCTTGACCTGATCGCACCCATCGTGAGATTCCTGACAAATAAATTGCTGGTTACTCTGAGAAAGTTGGCTTCAGAGGAAGGAATCTCGTGAGGGGTGCGATCTCATGAAGGGTATAAAGATGTTATATCTATAAGAGTATATGATAGCAAGGTAAGCTTTTGCCAATTTACCTTCAGAATATCCTTAAAGGTACAATTTATGCTAATGCCTAATGGCTGCATTAATGATGTGCAGCCACCAGGAATCAAGCTAACAGTAATATAGTGAGCTAGGAAAGTATCAAGTACCTCTTGAGTTTTGTGAGCAGCGAACAGATCACGTGCAAGAATGGATAGCTGATTATTGAGCACAGGTATGAGCTACTCTTGAATCCACCTCAAAAAGTTCTCTGTATTGGCATATGCCTTTAGATTGAACATAACAATTACTCCTGGGTCGTAGCTTTCCTTCTCTTTCACAACTCCTCCTCCTATCCCTAGTCCACGAAACAATACTAATGGCTTTATACAGGGAACAGCATCAGCAAATACTGCAAGTTGAACTGTCCCCTGCCTCTTGTCCCACCCTGACTGACTTCTTTGCACTCAAATAGTCCTATCCCTGATAGTATTATATGTCTGCCCTTCGAGGTGCTCAAAGGGCAGTGGGGTTTGGTCCATATTGATGATATTGACTAATTGATATCGATCAATGGCAGCAGGTTCATCCCCCAATCCCCTCTCATCATCTTGTTGTAACTGAGAATTTCTGCGATTAAACTTCATCCAGTTAAGGATTGCCTCTCTGAAGTCTAAGGGAAGCTGACTCAATTTATTAGTAACCAGCAGGAGGGAAATCCAGTGCCGGTGAAGAAAGCCTTGAAACCACACATTCAAGAAGGAAAGGTTAGTGAGTGGCTCTGCTAGATAGGTCGTGATAAAGATTTCTTTGCTAACATGATGAAACTATCCTCTTTGAACGAATCCTCCTATTGCTCAATGTACTCTGAATCGATCATACAACTTTCTCTCCATCTCTTCCTATTTTCTTCTTCTTCCTCCTCTACTAACTCTTTACTGACTCTTCCATAGTTCGATATATTTCCCTTCTGCCTCCTCCTTATGCCAACATGTAAGGTTCGATCCTGGAAGTCTGAACCATTGGATGACCTCAACACGTGTTGGCTTACGCATTCTAGTCAGCCCACTAGGTATCAATGGTGTATCCCAATATGATAGGATTCGAAGCTTGTAACTGACATCATATGACCGGTAAAGGTTCTCAACTGGCTTTGGTGGTGTTCTAGCCTTCTCTGAAAGCAACTTTCTCTTCAGACCTGGCTTCTTCTTGATTCCTGCATAAAATGCATTTGCTGGAAAAGGCTTTAAAATTGTCCGGACCTTGCATCTGCACACTGGTTTTGGTGGCATTGTTTGGTTTGGTTTGGTTTGGTTTGAGTACTAGCAGATTGCTTATTCTGTCATGTTTGAGTTCTGTAAATATTTCTTGTATTCTAAGTATCATTGATATGTGTGTATTTATTGATAATTTTGTATATTTTTTACTTCGCTGCTTGAGTCACCTCCCTAATATGAGGTGAGGTTGAGTTTCATTATTGTGGACCTCTGTGTTGGATATTGAGACACTCATTTCCTTTCAAAACAGGCACCTTCTGTGCACCCAACCTTATATCAACCTACAAGCACGAGGGCCAATTAATCCAGTTTTTATGGTACACTCAAAGCGATTTCCCGCTTCTGAAGCGGGAAATGCTATGAGTGGTGCCATGATGGATTTTCCCTTAGGAAAAAATCACGACTCTCTCAAAGCAATTTCCCGCTTCCGACACGGAAAATCATTTGAGAGTAGCCTTGTGAGTGATTTTCTCCTTCCGAAGTGGGAAATCCTGTAAGTTTGGCCATGATAGATTTTCCCTTGGGAAACAATCATGTCTCTCTCAGAGCGGTTTCGCGCTTCTGAAGTGGGAAATGCTGTGAATTTATCATTACTTCTACGATCACTACTTCCACTAGAAAACTGACACTTCAAGTGTGTACTGAGGAGAAAATTCACCCTATGAACCTGTACTTCACGTGCTTCTCTTTCTGCTTGGTCCTTCGGTTGCCATGCAGTTTCCTTTATCCATTCACAGCTTGCCTCTACCTCGATCCACTTATCGACAGCTTGTGTAAACTTGGTATCTTCCGGAACAGTACTAGATTGGTCGCTTTGAATTCTGAGTTGAGTATGACGGCTTGCTACAAAGCCTTTTGCGGTTCCTTTTTTTTCTTCTCATCAAATATTACTTAGTTTACACTTTATTTAATTTACATTGCATATATTATGATTTCCCGCTTCTGAAGCAGGAAATCATTTGACAGTAGCTGAATGATTTTTCACTTCCAATGCGTGAGATGCTCAGGGTTTGTGGGTCATAAATTTTCCCATGGTATGATTCTAACTCTAGAAAAGGATAATCTTTGTGACTTGTATGAATAATATCTGATTCTGAAGATTAATAATATGGAAATTATATCTAAGTATATCTTGCTCTTACTAACTAACTATGCAAAACAAAACACCTAGGTCTAAAACTATCTCGATAGGATTTAAAATGCTGATTTGCACCACCCTGTTCCATGGAAGGCCGAGAAATAACCCAAATTTTGAACCTTTGTAATCCAGAAGAACACGCATGATCAGGAAAAACTAATGAAAACAAACAAACATCAACCACCGGCCCCAAGATATGAGTGTCAAAAAAAAAAGACAAAAAAGAACAACGACATGTATTATCGGTCATATTGTCACATGGCACTGTTTAGCCATGGTACTATCACTTTCTACCCAGCCTGCTCTGTTACCGTATGCCTGTTCGAAGGAAACTGCCTATGCGTACCTTGTAACCTTTTCCACTGCTCCAGCTTTTCATAGCATTCCATGGCCCGGAGTCTTATGCAGTTCAGTACGTCCTCCACAAACTCTCCATCATCAAGCTGACCTAACTCCTCTAAAACAACTGGTGAGTCCCAGGATCTTAACCCAAGAATTGCATCTCCCACAGCCCATATAACGCAGAGCTCCATGGAAAAGGGAAGGCGTTCCATTGAACCTTCGGCTCCTGGGATAGCATGACCTGAGGGCAAGCAGGGCGGTATGTCCTGATTACAGTGCAAGCTAGACACTGAATCGTGAGTTCCTAGCCACTTGAACTCTAGCTCCTTACCGTTGCTGGCAATATAGTGCAGGTCAATGTACCGTAGTGTCTTTGGCTGCACTACCTGTGATATGCTCAGTGGAACCTGCACCGTGCAAATCATCACCAGCTGTGTCTCCACTTCCTGCCAGGTCAACGCACTCCCTACTAGGCCACTGCTATCCAGTCCTGACCCATTTAGTCCTGTTGCCAAGCCTGGGCTCACATCTTCTAAAGCCGCCACCACCTGCTGCTCCGATCGGTCTGGTGAGTCTCAACCGGCAACACCCACAATGGCCTCTCCCGGGACATAATTGTTATCCGAAAGGGCCACCCGGATCACAGTTTGTTCTAGCTACATCTCCGCATCCTCTAAATCCCATTCCTGATTGACATTTCGGAACTGTGGGGGGGGTATGGTTCCGGCAGCAATATAAAGTGCCGGGCAAGAGTAGGCAACAAGCTGGTATGATCGTTCGGGACGGCTGTGAACAGCCTGCAAGTATAGCCATGGGTCCTGGAGCACGCATTGTTGTGCAACTGAGTGAAAGCATGTTGTCTACAAGCTATTACTTGGGTTTGCGGGTGCATAGTGATGGTGCATATCAAGCTCCCTCTTCCATTGCAGAAGCAGCAGATCAGGAAAACAAGTTGTGAGCCCGGGAATTGCTATTGGCAATGGCCCAACTCCTGGACTAAAGCCAAGTTGCTGCAGATGATTCTGCCATGTTGTCCCATATTCCGATGCAACAGGCAGGCAGGGTTTGTGAGAGATCCAGAGCAGTATATTTTCTGGGATTGTCGACATGAGTACATTTCGCAGTGCCGATACCTTGTGCTCTAGGTCAATTGGGACACTCTCCGTCGATTCAGACTCCGCTGCATGAGCTGTGCTAGTTGCAGCTAGTGAGCCGGCATCCATCATAGCCGTATCCCCATCATGATCGAGCTGACCACTTGTCAGTGAGGATTGGTCAAGCAGGGGGTTGGGTGCTCCCATGATCCCATGATCGACGTTGTCTATCTCCCTTGGCTCAGGCTCAGAGTTTGGACTAAGGAGTAGTGAGTGATCTTGTTCTTCTTGGTTCTGGTCATCCTTGGTGATCCCCTCCTCATCCTGTATATCCTCATTCTGACAACCCGATTCATCCCCTGCCAATAGACCATGATCCTCATTAGGATCCTGGCTATCGGAGCCATCTTCATTGTCTGGGATGTCCGCATGGACTTCCTCATCATTCTCTTCTGAGTCCCTTGAGTCTTCTGCTAATGGGTCAACTACTCTCCCTTTGCCTTTATCCAATTTACTAGTACGGCCAGGCTGCCTTCCAGAACCAGCCACACGTTGATGCTGTGGCGCTGGTTTTGTCGTGGCTTTCACTACCTCAATGTCCGTGCCAAACCGGGTTGAAGACCATTGCCGTAGTGGAAAGGTTGCATCAAATTCTTCAGCAGTAATTTCATCACATTGTCATCATTGGCACTGGAGAGCGTTCCCAATTTTTCAGTTACCTGTGATACATCCTCAGGCATGAGTAATAGCATTGTCCGCACACCTCGCCTTCCAACGTTGGCCCGAAGTTTGACCTGATACCGCAATGCCTGGTGGACCTGGTCGGCTGTCCAGAATTTTGGAATTTGCATCAACTTCTTCAAGAGGTATTCCGATAGCTGTTGAGGGAAAAGGGTACCCTGGGGATCTAGTAATGACTTCCAGTCATCTCCCCACTGCTGAATCAGCTGATTCTGATGCCAAAGTTTGCATTGCTCCAATATCTTGACTTTAGTGATCACAGGCTTCACATGCTTCTCATAGGAAATCATTTTTTTAAATGTCATCTCACCACCGTGGGAGTCCCATAACTGCTTGTCACTAACCGTGTCCCAAATGACCGGTATTGTCGAATCTGCGATTTCCTGTTGAAGTTGTAAAGTGCCCAGTACCTCCATCATAATCTTTGCGCATTCTGGCTTCGAGGAAATGTTTGTTACAAGCTTGTTGACCTCCTCGGCCACCTGGCTCTGTGGTGTCGATGAGAGGCTCGTACCATAGTGCTTGAGTCCTTTGCCTATTAGTCGCTTGATTCCAGCTCTTGCTTGGTATGTCAACTTAGGTATCGACGGTCCAGGTGATGGGATGTTTCCTTGCATGTCATGAATGTTGATTGGGCTCCATTGTGGTACTATGGTTCAGATTGTCGAAGGACCAGGGGTAGCCTGCTCGTGTTGGTGGGTTGATATCACAGCTGACTCCGCAGTTGGAGTAGAATGCCTGGTGGAGTGGGCAGGAGGGCATGGCATGTCAGCGTGACTGGAATCCACATTGGAGTATGATCATGAGGGCAACGGTGGAGGCATATGGTGTCAGTAACAACTCGGAATTGTGCAGAATTTGTAGTCCAATTTAGAAGTTAAAGTGGGCTCCATGGTTGAAGCAGAGAAGTGAATGAAGTTAGTGAAAGTGGTTGTGAACAAGTGGAGAAATACAATGATCAACGACGATGCCCTGATGACAAATTTGCCAAGCCATACATCTCAAAATATGTAAAATCTATGGAAATCCATTACCGCTACCCCGATGCTCTTCATAAGACCTACGTGAGTTCCAGCCCAAGAGAGGTTTGGTTTCTCCAGTTCACTAAATAGTGAAAGATCTTGAGAGCATAATGCCTTGTGGCCATATTATGTACTCAGGTGCAAACTAAGTATTCGATATGAAAATAGGACAATGATTATCGCCTATCAACCATTGTACCTCGCAAACACTACTACTACTCCAACTGTGACAGCAATCTTTTTTACTTTTCCTATGTTCTGTAAGAACTCGAATAATCAGACCTCACGGTACAATGTCCAGTTAAGGTGAAGTGAGTGGAGAATATGTAAATCTAGAAAGCATGTCAAAATTTGTAGTTATCACAGATTATCAAATCATGGTCTGGTCGGAGATATACAACATTTTCTCCAAGAAGTGAGAGAAAATATTGGATCATAGCATTGTTTGATAAATCACGGTAGCGCCAGATTTTGACATGACTTCCAGATTTACCTAATTTCCACTTGCCTCACTCGATTTTAACATCTTAGCACAAGATACAATTATTCGAGTCCTTACAGTACTGCAAGTCCATCGCACTGAAGGACACCCTAGTTCTTCAGTATTTCCCGCTTCACAGGAACAAGAAGTGGGAAAGACAAATCTGGCAGTCCTAAATCAGTACCAAAGGACCTACAGGGTCCAAGGATGTAAGCCACTCAGACACTCCCCCTCAGGATAGATGCTTATTGGCAAGCTTTCCATATGAAAACCAAACCCGAATCTTTGGTTGCATGCTTTTATGGAGGGTTACTGAAGCGGAACAAGCTTTGGGTAGAGCTCGTCTAGTGGGAGACTTCTGTCGCCGGAGTTCTCAGACATTGATAGAAATGATGACTAAGGCAGAAGTAAACCTAAAACTTGTTTTTCCACCTACATCGCAGTGACTTATGTAAACCCGTTCTTGAAACTCTGCTGTAGTATAGTGGAGTCTGGATGGTATGCATTAAGACTACGTATTCAGGCTAGGAAGCATCTGTGAATAGTACTAGCTATTTTTTTAGTCCATGGAATGAGAAAATCAGAGGTGATTTAGTTACGGTATCATTGAAGGCCTCACTACAGTAATCCATGGCAAGCAAAAGAACACGGTGATGTGAGAATGCCCATCCCAATTGTGTAGGTCAGGGTTTATTTATATGGGCACTCTCACTATACTGTGAGCTTGCTTTGCCATAGAATACTGTAACACCAAATATTCAGCGAGATACTGTAACCTGGCCACAAAAACATATAACTCACATTCTGTAGACTTAAAAAATGGTTACTAGAATTAGTGTTCGTTTCAGGGAGGCGTGGGGCGGGTTTTCAATTGCGGGGCCTGGGGGGAATATTTCCTCTGTCATCCCCGCACCTGTCCCCACAGGGTGCCCGAACCCGCTCATTCCCTGAACAGGCCCCTGTTTCGTGCCTCCTATATTTGACAGAGACCTGTGTGGGCCATGGGCAGGACGGGGGCCTGAGTGGGGACAGGGGCAGTGAATGATGAAAAAAACATCCCACCCGGGGCCAATGAGTGGGGTGGGGAAAGGGGCTGGGGGCCCATAACAAACACTGACTAGAATCGTGGTCTAAACATCTTCATACTCTTTTGAAGAACTTAGCTGACGCTTGAGCACTCAATGCTGTGCGAAATACCATGTTATATCTTATAAACATCAACTATTTTCTACAAGTCACAAAGTATCACTCATTTTGCAATTTTCACTCAAAATATGCCACAGACATTTGCTTCATGCCACCCAAAGTCTGCTTGCCCTACCCAAAATCTACGCACCCATACTCTTGAATAACTCCCTCAAATCAACAGATATTTTAATTTGCTCTATTAGATTCGAGCCAGCATGTAGTTCTATCACTTGGTATAAAGTACATGGTGAGTGATCTGTTCCAGCTTGGGAATGAACTTGGGGAAGGAGTCATTAGCAGAGATTTATTGCTGGCAGGGAACGAGTTTGCAACATAGCTCAGAGCGAGAGACACATTCCCAGTGGGGAATGAGTTTCATCTAGAGCTCATAGTCAGAAATTAGTTCCTTGTGGGGAAAGAGTTTGCTGTAGAGCTCACAGTGAAAGATTCGTTTCTTGTGGGGAATGAGTTTGGCGTAGAGCTAGAAGGGAGAGAATTGTTCCCAGTGGGGAATGAGTTTGGCATTGAGCTCGAAGTGAGATATTCTTCATGCTGGTGAACGAGTTTGGCATTGAGGTTGAAGCCAGAGATCTGTTCCCCATGCGGAACAAATATGGCATAGAACTCAGAGTGAGAGATTTGTTCCCGGTAGGGAACGAGTTTGGCATCGAGCTTGAAGCGAGAGATTCATTACCAGTGGAGAACGAGTTGGGCATCAGCATTGAGCTCAGAGCTAGAGATTTGTTCCCTACGGGGAACGAGTTTGGCATAGAGCTCAAAGCGAGAGAATCATTCCCAGTGGAGAACGAGTTTAGTGTAGAGCTTGAAGTGAGAGATCCGTTCCTAGTGCAGAACAAATTTGGCATAGAGCTTTGAGCTAGACAATTGTTCCCGGTGGGGGATGAGTTTGGTGTAAAGCTCAAAGCGAGAGATTCGTTACCGGTGGGGGACGAGTTTGGCATCAGCGTTGAGCTCAGAGCCAGAGATTCATTCCTGGTAGGGAATGGGTTTGGCGTAGATCTCGAAGCGAGAGAATGGTTCCCAGTGGGCAATGAGTTTGGCGTTAAGCTCGAAGCGAGAGAATCGTTCCTGGTGGGGAACAAGTTGGGCATCAAGCTCGAAGCCAGGGTATCGTTCCCGGTGGGGAACAAGTTGGGCGTCAAGCTCGAAGCCAGAGAATCATTCCCGGTGGGGAACAAGTTTGTTGTCGAGCTTGAAATGAGAGATTTGTTCCCGGTGGGGAACAAGTTGGGTGTGGGCATTGAGCTCAGAGCCAGAGATTCATTGCCGGTGGAGAACAGGTTTGGTGTAGAGCTCGAAGTGAGAGAATCGTTCCTGGTCGGGAACGAGTTTGGCATCGAGCTCAAAGAGAGAGATTCATTCCCCGTGGGGAACGAGTTTGGCCTAGAGCTTGAAGTGAGAGAATCATTCCTGGTGGTGAACGACTTTGGTGTAGAGCTCAAAGCTAGAGAATCATTCTCGGTGGGGTACGAGTTTGGCGTAGAGCTCAGAGCGAGAGATTCATTACTGGTGGAGAACGAGTTTGGTATCGGTGTTGAGCTCAGAGCCAGAGATTTGTTCCTGGTGGGGAATGAGTTTGGCGTCAAGCTTGAAACAAGAGATTCGTTCCCGGTGGGAAACGAGTTTGGTGTCGAGCTCGACACGAGAGAATCGCTGGTGGTGGGGAACGAGTTTGTTGTGTGGCACGAAGTGAGAGATTTGTTCCTGGTGGGGAACAAGTTTGGTGTCGGGCTTGAAGTGAGAGATTCATTCCCAGTGTGTAATGAGTTTGTTGTCAAGCTCGAAGTGAGAGATTCATTCCTAGTGGGGAACGAGCTTAGCCTCGAGCTTGAAGTGAGAGATTCGTTCTCAGTGGGGAACGAGTTTGGTGTTGAGCTCAATGTGTGAGAATCGTTCCTGGTGTGGAACAAGTTGGGCGTTGAGCTCGAAGTGAGAGAATCGTTCCCAGTAGGGAACAAGTTTGGTGTCAAGCATGAAGTGAGAGATTCGTTCCCGGTGGGGAACAAGTTTCGCATCCAGCTCGATGTGAGAGATTTGTTTCCGGTGGGACACGAGTTTGGTGCCGCAGTACAATTTCCATCCTAGAATGTACTTTATGTGCGTACCATAGGCCTAACCGTACTGCTTGACACTGCAAAACGGCCTATAATATATTGCCAACACCTTTTGCAAGCATCGCTGCACAATCTCCCCGGCGTCGCCACAATACTATAGCCAAAAGCCGATTTTCTTTTTATATTCAATGGATATTTGTATACCATGATAGGTATACAAATATCCTTTGAATATGAAAAGAAAATCGGCTTTTGGCCATAGTGTTGTCGCAATACCAAAAGGCATTGATAACATACATTTCTGTGTTATCGACACCGCTTGGCAGCCTCAATGCACAACGTCACCGGCATCACGACAACAGTACGGCGAAAAGCCGACTTTATTTTTTTATAGAAAGAATATTTCTATACCTATTATTGTATAGAAATATCTTTTAAATAAAAAAAGAAAATCGGAGTTTCACTGTACTGTTGGGGTAATACCAAGAGGGGTCGATAACATGCATTTCTGTGTTATCGACACCCCTTAGTAGCATCGCTGCATGACATCCTCGCTGTCACCACAACAGTGCACTGAAAAGCCCATTTTTGATGTATATTCAAAAGATATTTGTATCCCTATAATGGTATACAAATATCTATTGGATATAGAAAAAACATTTGGCTTTTGGCTGAACTGTTGTCATGATACCAAGAGGTATCGATAACATATATTTCTGTGTTATCGACACCTCTTGGCAGCATTGATGCATGATAGCCCCAGCATCATGACAACAGTACAGTGAAAAGCCGACTTTGCTTTTTTTATTGAAAAGATATTTCTATACCTATTATGGTATAGAAATATCTTTTAAATAAAAAAAGAAAATCGGAGTTTTGCTGTACTGTTGGGTGATACAAAGAGGGGTCGATAACATGCATTTCTGTATTATCGACACCTCTTGGTAGCATCCCTGCACAACATCCCCAGTGTCGCCACAACAGTACGGTGAAAGGCTGGTTTTTGATGTATATTGAAAAGATATTTGTATACCTCTCATAGTATACAAATATCCTTTGAATATAAAAAGAAAATCAGCTTTTGGCCATAGTGTTGTCACGATACCAAGAGGCATCGATAACATACCTTTCTGTATTATTGACACCTCTTGGCAGCATTGCTGCACGACGTCCCCGCCATCGCCACAACAGTACACTGAAAAGCCAATTTTTGATTTATAATCAAAAGACATTTGTATCCCTATCATGGTATACAAATATCTATTGGGTATAGAAAAAAGATTTGGCTTTTGGCCGTACTGTTGTCGTGATACCAAGAGGCATCGATAACGTATATTTTTTTGTTATCGACACCTCTTGGTAGCATCGATGCATGATGGCCCCTGCATCAAGACAACATTACGGCGAAAAGCCAACAATAATTTTTTTATTGAAAAGATATTTCTATACCTATTATGGTATAGAAATATCTTTTAAATAAGGGAAGAAAATCGGCATTTCGCCATACTGTTGTCGTGATACTAAGTGGTGTGGATAACATACATTTCTATGTTATTGACATCTCTTGGTAGCATCACTGCACAACGTCCCCAGCATTACCACAACAGTACGGTGAAAAGCCGATTTTTGATGTATATTCAAAAGATATTTGTATCCCTATAATGGTATACAAATATCTATTGGATATAGAAAAAAAAGTTGGCTTTTGGCAATACTGCTGTCATGATACCAAGAGGCATTGATAATATATATTTCTGTGTTATCGACACCTCTTGGCATCATCGATGCACGATATTGCCATCATCATGACAACATTATGGCGAAAAGCTGACTTTACTTTTTTTATTGAAAAGATATTTGTATCCCTATAATTGTATAGAAATATCTTTTGAATATAAAAAGAACATCGGCTTTTGGCCATACCGTTGTTGTGATACCAAGAGCCATTGATAACATATATTTCTGCGTTATTGACACCTCTTAGTAGCATGGATGTATGACATTGCTGGCATTATGACAACAGTACGGCGAAAAGCTGACTTTATTTTTTTATTGAAAAGATATTTCTATACCTATTATGGTATAGAAATATCTTTTAAATATAAAAAGCAAATTGGCATTTGGCTGTACTGTTGTCCATCAGCAAAAATATTATCTTGTGCCTCGTTCGTCCTGTGCGTCTGACGCACAGGGTGCCTGTAATGATAACCGTTAACCAGGACGTGCTGTCGAACCGACGTCACATCCTGACGTTGAGTCATACGCCTGGTGTGTCCTGACGGTATCCGGACATGGACGCCTATGCCAGGTGCACCCTGACAACGTCTGATTCTGCACTCTTGCGTCCTAACAACGTCTGGTCCTCGGATGTTGCATCATAACAACGTCTGATTCTCAGGTGTTGCATCATAACAATGTCTGATTCTTGGGTGTTGCATCCTAACACCATCTGATCCTAGCCTGTTGCGTCCGGACGCTACTTGATCCTAAGCTCTTACATCATGGCGATGCCTAATTCTGGCATCTTCCGCCCTGACATCGCATCCTCACCTGGGTGCATCGGGACCCCATGATACTCATAATGCGTGCCCTGGCGCCGCCTATCATCAGGCTTTTCCATCCAGATTCTTTCTACGTGATGCTCCTCTCGTCTGGATCCCCACCTGCATACACGATGTGTCCAGATTTCACCTCAACCGCGATGCCTCATCTTGATGCTACTACTTCATGTCTGGACCTCCTCAGGATGCCTTCCGAAGTGTGGTCAATTACCCCTGATGCCGTCTGCACGTTGCGCCCGGTATTGTCAAATCTTCCCAACTTCCTCCTGATATCCGATATACTACATTGTGACTGCCCTGACACCCTCCGGACGGCCGCCTTTCATAGATTCTATGGTGGATATCGCCCTGATTATTCCTTTGCACTACGTCCTTCGGTTTCTATTATAGTGTCATCATGGTAAGCTAAATTTAATCGATTACTCATAATCTTTACATGTTTTTAATTCCCCTTAATCACCCTCAGTGACGGTCCCACCCCCCCACTCGTCATCATCTGGCTTACGATGACATCCCCGCTGGTGCTTCTTGCCCTTCCTGAGAATCCTCAAGGCTCAACAAGACCCCACAAGATAGAGAAGCGATCGTCACTCTGTCCGCCGTCAGTCCTACGGTTGGATTATGTGAGTCATTTAGTCTCAGAGCAACTGAATCTTGTAACTGAAGCTCCAGGGCTACCGACGTCTGGCTCAAGTCAAACCAGCTCGCAGTTTCCGGCGACGGATTCCAACGTTCCTGATTTCCCACTAGGTCCAAGTTCCAGTGATTAGTGTGTCGCGGTACAGGCTGTGTAGAAGTGTCATTGGATATCCGACTCTCAAGCTCAGCGCTTACGGCTTCCCAATTGTCGTCGTATCCTTCACGGCGGTCCCGCTGCACCCCGTAAACTTAACCAACCCTCTTATCGATTGTTTCTCGAATATTTTGGACAATCATATCCTGGATCCTCCGTGGGCACTTACCCCAAGTTTCTTTTTGCTGGTCAAAAAGGTCTTGTGTTTGGTAACAGGTTAGCCACCTTGGTCATGAATGAACAGTTGGATGATTCGGTGACTCACCCCCGGCTGCCTCAGGCTTGAAGTCCCTGGGCTCCTGATATATCCCCGTTTGCCATGCACGCAGTGTATGGCAGATTATGGTGCACGTCAAGCAGATCATAGTGCCATTGATGTGTGCAAGAAACCCGGGATCCACAATACCTTGCATCTTCTTCCCTGCAAAGTACTTACAGAAAATTGCCTCAGGAATCTGGGGTGCAAGGAATCGTAATGTCAAGCCCTAGGTTACGTCCAATTATGGTCAGTAGTAGTCACTATATGGTAGGCGTCTGATGGAACAAACATCGCACCCTCTCGGGTCACACATAAATCTGTCCCGTTCCAACAGATAATCGACTCTGTGCGCCATAGATGTGGGATCGTCTGGCAGACTGTATAACTCCATAATCTCTTTCTTCACCTCATGTACAAACTGGGATCGTACCCCAGAGTGTTTTTGGCGTATCTTTCTAGGTTAGTATTGCATTCTGCATTGCGTCATATATGCCTGAGTCCACTTAACACACTTACGTACTGCTCTGAGGGTTTGATGTTTTCGGCATCGGCAATATTAGCAAGCGCGGCATCCCAAACTTTGTGCACCTGGGCCATCAGAGCAACAACATTCGGGAGTGGCTGCTCAAACAGGGTGTACCGTAGAATCAGAGTCTTCGCATCATCTAATATGGCACTTGCCGCACCTGTCACTATATTTCGCCGAGAGTGAGGAGCTGGACTGGAGATCAGGGTAGCAGATGCAGGACCATGCAGGCTACCCAGTGGGGATGATAACCGTGCATCACTGGATGATGGGAACATTGGAGGACTGTAGGCTCTCCGCTGAATTATCCGTCCAAGATCCGTGGTTGTATGCCGAGCAGGACCTATCTCCTGAGACCCTATTGTGGTCAACATGCATATAGTTCTCGCCCGATTGTCTCCCTTTCTGGTAGCTACTTGTGAGCCATGATTATGTCTTGATCTGGGGCCCTCTGCTATATCGATGCCTTCTGCATCAGGTTCGGTGTCTGATTCTGTTTCGTCTGGTCCATGTGAGATTTGGTACTCATCACTACTATCGTCCGATAGATGCACTGTTTGGGTATTTGGTTGATCATTGGGTTCGGTTTCGGGTTCTGCATGCACCTTGGTCAGCATTGTGCCCTTCTGTGAGCGCTTCGGTGCTCTTCCTAGTAGGCTTGCAATCGAGGGTGGTGAAGAATCCCGGGTTGAGGTCGCGTCTTGACATTCATTTTGACGCATTCTGGATCTCCCTTTTCCCGATCCCATGGTACCGGGTTGCACGTCGTGTCTACCTCTGTATAGGTTGCCGACTCGGGGTGCTGGCTGACTGCGTGTATTGCCTTGTTGCTTATTCATGGTGTAATAGGTTAGCGAATGTCAGGTGTTAGGATTCAGGACGTAGGAAAATCGTATGTATCTCAAGCACAGTTTGGTGAAGATGAGAAGCTTGTATATTTTTCTTGTGTTCTCTACGACGCGTCGCGTCTTATACACTAGGGGGGGGTGCAGGATCACTGACTATCACTCGTTATTAAAGCAAAAGATTTGGCTGCAAACAGGTGTTTTGAGAGTGTTCAACATTATGTTCGTAATAATCTAAGTATTCCCAACTACAATTGGACTCAAGACTCTGGAATGAAAAAATTAGACGAAATGAAGGGGTTGCTAATGGAGAAGGTGTAACAAATTCTAGCCAAAAAAGGTATCGTTCAGTGACACTAACTCCTCACGAAGTTCTTGCCTTGCCTAACTAGCACTAGCGATATCTAAAATGGTCTACTGGCATCCAGTCAACACTGCTGAACACCTGAGAGGCTGAATTCAAGCAATCCGACCTACTCGGACATGAACGTTAGTGATGTGACCGACAGGGGTTGTAGTCTGGCCATTCCGTACCAACTTCAAACCCCGGTCCATCTCATCACTAATGTGCATACCTTAGTAAACATTGGGCTCAGATGATCGGTGAACGCTACGCCTGTTAACGACAGACAATGCGAGACGCGCCCAATGAAGAAAACTCCAGGCGGCAAAGTAAGGGGGCTTGGTGCTATCACTATTATCACATACTGGGCACTCGAGATCGGAAGGGCTAGCAAGGAGATGCCCAAGCAAGGGTGTCAAATGGTTTTTTTATTATTAGCTAACAACTACTAGCTAAGAAAGACTAACTAACAAAGCAAAGCTAATATATAGCAAAAAGAAAAGAAGAAAAAGTGGAAAAGCTACAAAAGAAAAACAGGAAAAGCTACGAAAGAAAACGAAGAATCATTTTTGTGCCCTCCGGTTTCTGGATCCACGCCGGGGTGCACGGGGGGACGCGGGAGCGGGAGGAATAGTCGCGGGACTCGGGGGGCTGGAGGCAGCCACAACAGAAGCCAGGGGTGCAGAGGGGGTCGCCGGAGCCAGAAGAACAGTGGCGGGACTCAGGGGGCTAGAGGCAGCCACAACTGAAGCCAGGGGCGCAGAGGGGGTCACTGGAGCTGGAAGAACTGGGGGGGGGGAGCTATCCATGGCCCCATCTTGCCCACCAAAGTCGGCTGCCCGACCGGGAGTCATGATGAACTCCGCCATCCAGGGTTGGTCCCGGACAAGCTTGAGCATGGCTCGGAGCTTGTCTCCCTTAGATAGCCCGGCAGAAGGCTCGGGGTCACCAGAGGAAGGGGCGTCTCGGTGCCTGGTAGGAGGAGGTCTCGACAGGCCCGGTTCCCCGTCCAGTTCCTCATCTGATTCCTCATCCTATGTTCATGATTAGCTGAGTATGTATCCTGATGTTAGCTTAAACAGGTTTAGGATTAGCAACTTACGTCCTCAATCACAATAGCTCCATCGCCAGAATCCTCCTCATCCTCGTCCTCCTCATCCTCCTCCTCCTTGTCCTCCTCCTCCTCCTCCTCCTCGTCCTCCTTCTCCTCCTCCCTGTCCTGCTCATCCTCCCCTGCCTGAAACTCTTCCTCCTCCACCTCTTCCCCACCATCCGCCTCCTCCTCGTCCTCCTCTTGCACGGCCCCCCCAATATCTCCGGCCTGACCACAGCTATCCCAGACCTTGTGGTCGAAGAAGGGATATCTGCCATTGGCAGACTCGGGGGTCTGGTCGTTGTCCTCTCCCTCATCCAGGCACGGCTCCAGGACCATGAGGTCCAGTGGATGGTTGCCATCATTGGCAAGCAGCCACGCCCAGATGTCCTCATCTTCATGCAGAAAGATGAGTTCCCGAAGTGGGAGAGGATTGGAGGGCGCCCTACGAAGTAACGTGGCGCCCTCACCAGACGCCCCGATGAGATATCGGGGGCACCCGATGGGCCCCTCCACACGCTGGCCTTTGACCACCCCGAGCAGATTGTTCATGCTCGGTGATGCCATGACCCCCCAGGCAATACCCTGGTCCGAGTCAGTGGCACACCAGGGGTGGCCAAGGAATGGATGCCCAACTTCAGGGGCACCCATCCGGTGAACGATGTAGATCCTTATTGCCCGTGGGCAATAAGGAGTGGCTCGATCGGATTGAGCCACTGATAAAATGTGTTAGTACGAGATAGCGCATCATGGATTGGGGGGAACACTTACTTGGAGGTCCCTCGACCTCACAAAGCTTCCTCGCCTCTGCCAGACGACACCCATTCGACCACCGAAGATTCTTGGCTGTATCCAAGACCAATCGCCTTAGATGGCGGTTGACTTCCGCGACCTTGTCGGCCCTGTGCTTGTCTCTAACAAGTTCGATCCGGGCCACGATGGGGGGAAGGGCATGAGCAAAAATTATCGTTGACTGCAATTCGGAGTTGGTCATGCGGCGGTTGTCCAAGGAGTGCACCTTGAGGTAGGCCCGGACTTCCTCGCGCCACGTAGCATACGCCGCCGTGCTAGTGCGAGGGTTCGAGAACCCGCACCAGCTTTTGGCATATGCTATGTCGCCATAGCGGCCCCTATTAGTGTTAGTTTAAAAGATTCTGATATATATGTATAGGTTAGCTTTCACTTACAAAGAATCCTCGACAGCCGGCTCGAACAGCTGCTTCTTCATCGCATTCTGTGACATATGACTGCTAAAAGAAAAGGGTGATCGTTAGCTTGATCTCACGGGACGTATGAAGATGATCGGTAAGGGAATATTTTCTTACGCTCTCTCTGCCTCCCCTCCACTTGTAACCGCACGACGCAGGGCTCTCCGTTTCCTACTCTGCTGTTGACCATCAAGAGCCTCAACAGCGGGGCATCTAAGAGCAAAAGAAAGGTTAACAATTATCACTAGAGAATACTTAGACAGAGTGTACTTACTTCCCCAACCTAACAGTGCTGAGTGGGGGAGGGGTAGGCATGCCAATGTCCGAGGCAGCAGGACGAGCAGAGACAGTGGGACGTCTAAGTAAAAAAGAAAGGTTAGTATTGCTCACTATAGACAGTCAATGGGCGGATGGAGTGTACTTACTTGCCCATCCTCACTTGGCTGGCCCGGGGTGGTGCCGCTGGAGGGGCAGAAGCGGCAACAAGGAAAGAGACAGCGGGACGTCTAAGAGAAAAACGAAGGTTAATATTGCTCACTATAGATAGTCAAAGATCAGATGGAGTGTACTTACTTTGCCTTTCTTACCGAGCGTCTTTGCGAGCTCGGAGGTGCCATTCCAGGTCAGATATTTTTTGGAAAAAAAAAAAAGTAAAAAAAGAAAAAGAAGAAAAAAGGATTTGTAGGCCGGGGGGGACAGAGACTCCGGTTACGAGACGGAGAGACGAAGGGACAGAAGGAAGGAGGGACAGAAGGAAGGAGGGAAGGAGGGAAGAAGGGAAGAAGGGAAGGAGGGAAGGAGGGAAGGAGGGAAGAAGAGAAGGAGGGGTGGTTTTATATCACTCAGACAAGAAATGTCTCGAGTGCGTTTCTCTGATGGAGAGATGGGAGAGAAGGAGGGAAGGAGGGAAGGAGGGAAGGAGGGGTCTTCTTATATAGGAAGACCCCTGGGCTCTATAAGAAATACCACGTGCATTTGCAAGTTTGTTTGTACGCCTCATGGTACATGCAAATCACGCTAAGACATCATCACACGTAGACCTAGCGTGGTTTGCGTGTACAATGAGGTGTACATACAAACTTGGTGAGTGATCTCGCTAATTGCAGTGGGTGAAGATCCTGAGAGTAGCTCAGGATGGTTTATATATATAATATATATTTCTAAGTCTATTGTAATAAGTAGGGAGTCTAAAATAATATTGTAACTAACTTTGATAAAATAAGCATTTATGCCGCACTTGTGTCGTGATGCCAGGAGATGTCTTGCGGTCCTGACACAGAGAGGCGTCGGGAACATATATTTCTATGTCACCGTAGACTTGGGTGAGAGAGAAATATATATTACGAGAGGCGTCAGGTACTGTACGACGTCTCCTGGCATCACGACGCTTGTACGTCTTTTGGGCTTAATTTAATTGCGTATATAGGATATATTTCTAAGCCTATCGTGATCAGCATACGGTATAGAAATATATGTTATATACACAAATAAAATAAGCTTTTAAGCCGCACTAGTGTCGTGACGCTAAGAGACAATGTGCGATCCCGACGTCCGGTGACATCGCGACACCGGTACGGCAAAAAGTTGAATTTATTTCTATATTCAAAGGATATTTCTATTCCTATCATGGTATAGAAATATCTTTTGGATATAGAAATAAAATCGGCTTTTCGCCGTACTGTTGTTGTGATACCAAGAGGCGTCGATAATGTATATTTCTGTGTTATCGACACCTCTTGGCAGTAGAGTTGCACGATGACATCCCTGGCGTCGCGACAATGGTACGGCAAAAAACCAATTTTATTTCTATATGCAAAAGATATTTGTATACCATGATAGGTATAGTAATATCTATTGTATATAGAAAAAAAAACAGCTTTTCGCTGTACTGTTGTTGTGATACCAAGAGGTGTCAATAACATATATTTCTGTGTTATCGACATCTCTTGGCAGTAGAGTTGCACGATGCCCTCACTGTCGTGACAATGGTACGGCGAAAAACCAATTTTATTTCTATATGCAAAAGATATTTGTATACCATGATAGGTATAGTAATATCTTTTGAATATAGAAAAAAAAAGCGGCTTTTCGCCATACTGTTGTTGTGATACCAATAGGTGTCAATAACATATATTTCTGTATTATCAACATCTCTTGGCAGTAGAGTTGCACGACGACGTCCCTAGCGTCATGACAACGGTACGGCGAAAAACCAATTTTATTTCTATATGCAAAAGATATTTGTATACCATGATCGGTATAGTAATGTCCTTTGAATATAGAAAAAAAAACGGCTTTTCGCCATACTGTTGTTGTGATACCAAGAGCAGTCGGTAACATATCTCTACATTACTGACGGCTCTTGGCAGCGGAGCCGCACAATGTCCCTGGCGTCATGACACTAGTATAGTGAAAAGTCGATTTTATTTGTATATTCCAAAGATATTTCTATCTATGGTTTGAAGTTCATAAGGAACGGCCAGGCTACAGCCCCTGTCCGTCTCATCACTAACATCTATGCCTGAGTAGGTCGAACTGCTTGAATTCAGCCTCCCGGGTGTTCAGCTCTGTTGACTCGACACAAGTAGACCATTTTAGATATCGCTAGTGCAAGTTAGGCAAGGCGAAAACTTCGTGAGGAGTTAGTGTCGCTAAACAGTACTGTTTGTGGCAAGATTTTATTAACCCACCCACTCTAGCCACCCCTTCATTTCGTCTAATTTTTTCATGCCAGAGTCTTGAGTCCAATCGTAGTTGAGAATGTTTAGATTATTATGAACATAATGTTGAACACTCTCAAAACGTCTTTTTGCAGCCAAATATTTTGCTTTAATAACGAGTGATAGTCAGTGATCCAGTGCCCCCCCCCCACCCCGGGACTCCAAGCGTATAAGATCCGATGCATCGTAGAGAACAAAAGAAAACTATACAAACTTCTCATCTTCACCGAACAGTTATTGTGATACCAAGAGGCATCGGTAACATGTTTCTACATTACTGATGCCTCTTGGCATCCCGACAGCACGATGTCCCATGGCGTCACGGTAGTGAAAGCAAGACGTCCCATGGCATCACGGTCGAGACAGCATGATGTCCCATGCCATCATATCATGGTTGCGACACCGGTACTCGTACGCCGATCCTCACACCTTCTCCAGTGTACCTCTAAGGTTTCTACCATATATTCTCTTCTATGGGTCTCCACTCCAGCTGCATCCTCCCACCCCCAAAACATTACATTAAGTCATTCCAATTTCTATACACACCAGCCTCTTGGGATAACCTCTGTGAACCTTATTTCTGACCAACCACTCAGGGGCGGCAGAGGGAGAAAGTTACAAACCAGTGTACATCTCTCTATATATGGCTTCACGGCTGGTATACCTTTGGGCCTGTGTTGTGAGGTTTCTGAGGTTGGGAGAATTGGCATTCCGATTGGTTTAGATCTGTTTGTGGAGCCTCTCCTCTGAGCAGATAATCACGATACTAGAACTGACCATATTCTTAACAGACCGCCTTGTGCTCCATGATTCTAAATGTCCCATACCATGCTACATCTTTCTCAACTCCCCCGGCATCGTACCAATAATGGCACACTGGGAAACCTTATGCGTCCCCCCTACCAGCAAACACCTACTGGTATAAGGCAAAGTCCTGGGAGCAAGGAGTCGGTAACAATTGATACTACACTTTATCCTACGGTGAAGTCTTGTGTCGATGGGGGGTCTGCCTCACTGAAGCTCTCTCAGCCCAAGGGCAAGCAACCAAGGCTCAGGCTAAGGACCGATAGCGAAATGGAAGGCTGGTTTGATAAGGGAATGTCCCTGACCCGGGAGGACCAGGCGGCCTGTGAGGAGGCAAAGGAGACGGGTGAGAAGGTGTTTCATGTTATTCAGCACAAGCAAGGTATGCAATAGCAGGTGTGTAGTACGTGTCATGGAACACTCAAATAACACATCCTTAGGAAACATTATCAAAGTCTTCCTCAATATAGATATCAAGATGCAGAATTCCCGTCCATACCTGGCCGGCCTGCAAGCGCTATCGCTGGACCAAAGCGATGTGCTTGGCGCATCCTATCAGTAAGTGAACATTGGTGCAGGCGAACTGTATGTGGGCCTCGATTGCAAGTATCACCGCCTTCTTGTTGTATTTGCCAATCCAGCCTCCACCATCTATGGTGAGCAGGTTGGGGCAAGGATCGTGAAGCAGGCTACGGACAACATTACCGAGTACTGTGAGATTCAGCCTCCAAGGCTTCCCAGCAGCATAAGGCACAATCATACTGAGGATTGGCTCCTGCAAAACCCACAACACTATGCCTGTCCGAACTCATGCTGTGGGGTGTTCCATTGGGGCATTTGGGCACAACAGGGACATGAGGGTCTAGGACCCGTTTTGAAAAGGATACAAATGAAGTCGGTTCAAATACATGCGGAGACCTACAAGCACTGCTTGCCTCATTCCAGAATATCACGCAGCTTAAGCAGTTGCTTCTCGGGGCTATTGACAGGCCACAATGCGACACAATGCAGTCCACCATTGAGCTATTACCCCCTCACTTCAGGATTCTCGGGACCAATTTTGACAATGAGTGCTTTTCCCTATGTGCGTGCCTCATCAACGTCATAACCGAGCCCCACTTGGACCAGGGCGACCTTGACTGGACGATGAGTGCGCCATTGGGACAGTTTGAAGGGGCTGGGTTTTGTGTATTTGATTTGGAGCAGTGCTTTCACTTTCCAGCGGGTTCGATCGCAGGCATCCGTAGTCGCAGGCTAATCCACTTTCCAAGGCTCTGGACTGGTTCCCGACTCTGCTTGGTTTCGACTATGCATGGGTCCCTGCTGCGGTATGTTTTTGGGAGTCAGACTGAGGCAGGTGCCCGTAGGGGGCTGACGCGCAAGCGGAAGCATGATTGCCTGAATGGCACTGCTCTA
>ML120506.1:59310-141278 GCA_003788595.2 Choiromyces venosus 120613-1 | reverse complement strand
TGGGAGGGTTCAGGGCCAGGATGGGGACATTGGGGGATGGAACGCATCTGTGGTCGATGTTAGGATGGAGTTATGGCATCGCGATGAGAGACAGAAGGAACGTGACGAAGGGCGGCCCTGTGTGGCCACGCCCAGTGGCACTCCCGTGAGGCAGCGGCTGTAGCCAGACGTCAGGATATGGGGAAGAAGCTGCGACAGAGATGCAGATGTCCAGGGGTCATGAGGATGTTGACCCGATGTCAGGTAGTGTCCTGATGCCACAAAGCGTTGCTATGCGACACAGGATGCACCAGGCGCAATGTTGTGTTGCAACACACATCATGATGCATAGGGCGCAACAGGGGGTTGCAATGGAACTCAGGATGCACCAGGTGCACAGGGCGCACGAGAAATGCGGCGTGCATCAGGACGCGACGCCCATACATCAGACGTGGGTTTTTTTTTTGCTGATGTCATGATACCAAGAGGTGTCGATAATGTATATTTCTGTATTATCGACATCTCTTGGCAGCATCGATGCACGATGGCCCCGGCATCACGACAACAGTACGGCGAAAAGCCGACTTTATTTTTTCATTGAAAAGATATTTTTATCCCTATAATGGTGTACAAATATCTATCAGATATAAAAAGAAAATTGGCTTTTGGCGATATGGTTGTCATGATACCAAGAGGTATCGATAACATATATTTCTGTGTTATCGACACCTCTTGGCAGCATCGATGCACCCCGTCACCGGCATCACGACAACAGTACGGCAAAATGCTGACTCTACTTTTTTTATTGAAAAGATATTTCTATACCTATTATGGTATAGAAATATCTTTTAAATATAAAAAGAAAATCGGCATTTGGCTGTACTGTTGTCGTGATACCAAGAGTCATCAATAATGTTTATTTCCTTATTATCGACACCTCTTGGCAGCATAGCTGCACGCCGGTCCTGGCGTTGCCACAACTGTACTGCAAAAAGCTGATTTTTGTTTTATATTGAAAAGATATTTGTATACCTATCATGGTATAGAAATATATTTTGAATATAGAAATAAAATTGGCTTTTGGCTGTACTGTTGTCATGATACTATCCTATTAGCGTATATAAAATAGTGTCATGATATGTACAGATGTCATCCAGTGACATATATTTTATATACGTAAACTAATTTTCCCCCACTGTAGATTCTATGTTTTCTTAGGTACAATTTTCTTAGTGCCTTTTTTTTTTTTTTTGCTATCTGATTTTGAAAGTTTGGTTTTATTTTTGTTTCCCATTTTGCGATTTGTTTACTAGGTTTAGCTAGTAGTTCTTAGCCTTTACTTGTTAGCTACTAATGATACCAATTGACACCTCCAGTGTCTCCTATTGCTAGATGTTTCAATCTCGAGTGCCTGGTATGTGATACTAATGATACCATTTGACACCCTTGCTTTGGCGTCTCTCATTGCTTGCCATTTTGATCTTCAGTGCCTGGTACAGTACAGTAGACTATAGTATGTGATAATTGTAATAACATTCAGCCCACTTGCTTTGGCATCCAGTGTGTCACCTAGCATTGGCCTACCATCTGAGTCAATTATCTACTATGGTATTGACATTAGTGATGAGATGGACTGGGGTTTTGTAACATGTGTACAAGTTCTGGCAACTGTATACTGGTTATGCTTATGTTTTCCTTTGTTATGTTATGTTGTTTGTTTTTGCTTTGATTGATTGATTGTTTCACTACCGATATCAATAGGATTCCGGTAAACATATTATGTTTGTTTTAGTTATGCTTTTGTACCGGCAAGGTTGTGCCCTAGGGATTCCAAGGGAAGGAATGGTCATGTATACCGGCGGTAGAGATAGGGCTTCGGTGAGGGATTGCCTTGGGCTTTCAGGACTCCAGTAGGATCACAAGATTCTGGTAGTGTGCACTTACCGGTAATGACAGTGGTTTTGGGTTTTCAGGAGCCTCAATCTTGGGTGAAGGAAATCGTGTATTTAAGACAGGCTTCCTGACTAGCAGGAAATGCCAGACTTCAGACAGAGCCTAGATAAGAAATATACTTGGTTGAACGGCAATTCTCTTGCTCCCTTTCCCCTTCGCTTCTTCTAAGACCTTCTTGTCTTTACCTCTCTAGTCTCCCTTAGGAATTGAACGATAGCTGGCCTACCACCGATCCGTATTGTATTAGTTCATATAGGTTACCACCTGTTACAGGTTTGAAGTTGGTCAGGAACGGCCCAGCTACAGCTCCTGTCCATCTCATCACTAACCTCTATGCCTGAGTAGGTCAGATTACTTGAATTTAGCCTCTTGGGTGTTCAGCTATATTGACTCGACACCAGCAGACGATTTCAGACACTTCTAGTGCCAGTTAGGCAAGGCGAGAATACCGTAGCATCAATAATATTGGTAAACAATACCGTTCATACCTAGATTTTATTAAGCCACCCACCCTAACAACATTCTCATTTCATCTAATTTTTTCATGCCAGAGTCTTGAGTCCAATCATAGTTGAGAATGCTTAGATTATTATGAACATAATATTGAACACTCTGAAAACACTATTTTGCACGCTAATCTTTTGCTTCAATAATGAGTGATAGTCAGTGATCCTGCACGCCTCCTCGCCCCCCTGGGGAGCCCCTTGTATAAGACCTGATGCATTGTATACAACACAAGAAAACTATACAAACTTCTCATCTTGACCAAACTGTGGTTGAGATACCTATGATTTTGTGCCGACCTGAATCCTAACTTATCTTACTATAACTACCCTATTACACTGTGAATAAGCAACAGGCCAATACACATAGTCAGCCAGTACCCCGTGTCAGCAATCTATACAGAGGTAGACGCAACGTGCAACCCGGTACCATGGGATCTGGAAAAGGGAGATCCAGAACACGTCAAAATGAATCTCAAGAGACGTCCTCAACTCGGGATTCTTCTCCACCCCCGATTGCAAGCCTACTAGGAAGGGCACTCAAGCACCAACTGAAGGGCACAATGCTAACCACAGTATATGCGGAACCCGAAACTGAACCTAATAATCAACCAAATACCCAAACAGTGCATCTATCAGATGATAGTAGTGATGAGTACCAAATCTCACACGGACCAGACGAAACAGAATCAGACACCGAACCTGATAGAGAAGGCATCGATATTGCAGATGGCCTGGGATCAAGACGTGATCATGACTCACAAGTTGCTAACAGAAAGGGAGACAATCGGGTGAGAACTATACGCATTTCGACTACATCAGGGTCTTAGGAGATAGGTCCTGCTCGGCATATGACTATGGATCTTGGATGCATAATTCGGCAGAGAGCCTACAGTCCTCCAATGTTCCCATCATCGAGTGATGTATGGTTATCATCGCCACTGGGTAGCCTGCGTAGTCCTGTGTCTGGTACCCTGATCTCTAGTCCGGCTCCTCACTCTTGGCGAAATCCAGTGACAGATGCGGCTAGGGCCATATTAGATGATGTGAAGACTCTGATTCTACAGTACACCCTGTTTGAGCAGCCACTCCCGAATGTTGTTGCTCTGATGGCCCAGGTACACTAAGTTTGGGATACCACGCTTGCTAATATTGCAGATGCCGAAAACATCCAACCCTCAGAGCAGTGCATAAGTTTGGTAAGTGGACTCAGGCAGATATGATGTAATGCAGAATGCAATACTAACCTAGAAAGATACACTAAAAACACTATGGGGTACGATCCCAGTTTGTACATGAGGTGAAGAAAGAGATTGTGGAGTTATACAGTCTGCCTGACAATCCCACAGCTATGGCACGTAGAGTCGATTATCTGCTGAAACAGGACAGGTTTATGTGCGACCTGAGAGGGTACAATATTTGTCTCCACCAGATGCCTACCATATAGTGACCACTACTGATTGTAATTGGACGTAACCCAGTGCCTGACATTGCGATTCCTTGCACCCCAGATTACTGAGGCGATTTTCTGTAAGGACTTTGCAGGGAGGAAGATGCAAGGTACTGTGGATCCCAGGTTCCTTGCGCGCATCAATGACACTATGATCTGCTTGACGTGCACCATAATCTGCCATACACTACGTGCATGGCAAACGGGGATATATCAGGAGCCCAAGGACTTCAAGACTGAGGCAGCCAGGAGTGAGTCTATGAATCATCCAACTGTTCATTTGGAACCGGGGTGGCTAACCTGTTACCAAATATACAAGACCTTTTTGACCAGCAAAAAGAAACTTGGGGTATGTGCCCACAGAGGATCCAGGATATGATTATCCAAAATGTTCCAGAAATGTTCGATCAGAGGGTTGCACAAGTTCATGTGGTACAGTGGGACCACCATGAAGGATACGACGATGATTGGGAAGCCATAAGCACTGAGCTTGAGAGTCGAATATCCAACCACACTTCTACACAGCCTATACCGCGACACACTAATCACCGGAACTTGGACCTAGTAGGACATCAGGAATGTCGGAATCTGTCACCTGAAACTGACAGCTGGTTTGACTTAAGCCAGATGTCGGTGGCCTGGCAGCTTCAGTTACAAGGTTTGGGTCCTCTAAGTCCAGATTATTCTCAGAAAGCGCAAGCAGCACCAGCGGGGATCCCTTCTCTATCTCCGGGGGTCTTGTTGAGCCTTGGGGATTCTCAGGAAGTGCAAGCAGCACCAGCGGGGATCCTTTGTCTATCTTGTGGGGTCTCATTGAGCCTTGAGGATTCTCAGGAAGGGCAAGCAGCACCATTGGGGATGTCATTGTAAGCCGGACGATGACGAGCCTGTGGGTGGGACCGTCACTGAGGGTGATTAAGTGGAATTAAGAACATGTAAAGATTATGAGTAATAGATTTAATTTAGCTTACTATGATGACACTACAATAGAAACTAAAGGATATAGTGCAAAGGAATAATCAGGGCAATATTCAGTGTAGAATCTATGAAAAGCTGCCATCCAGAGGGTGTCAGGGCAATCACAATGTAGTATATCAGATATCAGGAGGAAGTTGGGAAGATTGGACAATACTGGGTGCAACATGCAGATGGCATCAGGGGTAATTCACCATACTTCGGAAGGCATCCTGAGGAGGTCCAGACATGAAGTAGTAGCATCAAGATGAGACATCCCGGTCGAGGTGAAATCTGGATGCATTGTGTATGCAGGTGGGGATCTAGGCAAGAGGAGCATCACGTAAAAAGAATCTGGATGGAAAAGCCTGATGATAGGCGGCACCAGTGTGGGCATTGTGAGTATCATGGAATCCCGATACAGACAGGTGAGGATGCGACGTCAGGGCGAAAGACACCAGAATTATGCGTTGCCAAAATGTAAGAGCTTAGGATCAAGTAGCATCTGGATGCCACAGACTAGGATCAGATGGTGTTAGGATGTAACACCTGAGAATCAGACATTGTTAGGATGCCACACCTGAGAATGAGACGTTGTTAGGATGCAACACCCGAGAATCAGACATTGTTAGGATGCAACACCCAAGGATCAGATGTTGTCAGGGTGCACCTGGCATCGGGGTCCGTGTCCGGATACCATCAGGATGCACCAGGTGCATGACTTCACATTAGGATGCGACGTCGGTTTGACAGTACATCATGGTTAATGGTTATCATTATGGGTACCCTGTGCATCAGAGGCACAGGATGCACCGAGTGCAAGATAATATTTTTGCTGATGCAGGAGACAATTTGAGAGACTTCTAGTACTAGTTAGGCAATGCGAGAATACTATAGCATCAATAGTGTTGGTAAACAATACCATTCTTGGCTAGATTTTATTAAGCCACCCAGCCTAACAACACCCTCATTTTGTCTAATTTTTTCATGCCAGAGTCTTGAGTCCAATTGTAGTTGAGAATGCTTAGATTATTATGAACATAATGTTGAACACTCTGAAAACGCCATTTTGCAGAAAAACCTTTTGCTTCAACAACAAGTGATAGTCAGTGATCCTACAACCCCCCTGGAGCCCTGTGTATTAGACTTGATGTGTCATATACAACATGAGAAAAATATACAAACTTCTCATCTTCACCAAACTGTTGACGTGATACCAAAAGGCAGTGGTAACATATTTCTACATTACCGATGCCTCGTAGCATCATGACCGCACAATATCCCATGGCATCACGATTGCAGTAGCATGACATCCCATCACATCATGGTCGTAACAGCATGATGTCCTATAGTGTCACAGTCGCGACACCGGTACTTGTACCCTGATCCTGGTACCTTCTCCTGTGTAGCTCCATATTCTCTTCTACGGGTCTCCCCACTCCAACAATGTCCTCCCACTGCCAAACCATTCCATTAAGTCATTCCAATTTCTACATGCACCAGCCTCTTGGGATAACCTTTGTCAACCTTATTTCTGACCAACCACTCAGGGGTGGCAGAGGGAGAAAGTTACAAACCAATGAACATCTCTTTATATAGGGCTTCATGGCTCGTATACCTTTGGGACCATGGTCCAAGATTTCTCAGGTTGTGAGAATTGGTATTCCAATTAGTTTATATTTATTTGTGGAGCCTCTCCTCTGTGCAGATACTCACGATACCAGAACTGACCATATTCTCAACAGACTACCTTGTACTCAACGATTCTAAATGCACCATATCATGCTGTATCTTTCTCAACACCCCTGACATCGTACCAATAATGGTATACTGAGAAACCTTACGTGTCCCCCCTAACACCAAACACCCACTGGTATAAGACAAAGGCCTAGGAGCAAGGAGCCGGTAACAATTGATATGATACTTTATCCTATGGTGAAGCCCTATGTCGATGGGGGGGCTGCCTCAATGAAGCTCTCTCAGCCCAAGGGCAAGCAACCAAGGCTCAGGCCAAGGACCGATAGTGAAATGGAAGGCTGGTTTGATAAGGGAATGTCCTTGACCCAGAAGGACCAGGCAGCCTGCAAGGAGGTAAAGGAGAGGGGTGAGAAGTTGTTCTACGTTATTCAGTGCAAGCAAGGTATGCAATAGCAGTTGTGTAGTACATGTTGTGGAATACACAAATAACACATTTTTAGAAAACATTATAGAAGTATTCCTCAATATAGATATCGAGACACACAATTCCCGTCCAGACCTGGCTGGCCTGCAAGCACTATCACTGAACCAATGCGATGCACTCTCTGCCTCATATCAGCAAGTCAACATTGGTGCAAGCGAGCTGTATGTGGCCTTTGATTGCAACTATCGCTGCCTTCTTGTTGTATTTGCCAATCCACCCTCCACTATCTATAGTGAGGAGGTTGGGACAAGGATCATGAAGCAGGCCACAGACAACATTACTAAGTACTGTGAGATTCAGCCTCAGAGACTTCCACACAGTATAAGGCATACTCATACTGAGGATTGGCTCCTGCAAAATCCATGACACTATGCCTATCCAAACTCGCACTGTGGGGTGTTCCATTGGGGCATTTGAGCGCAACAGGGACATGAGGACCTAGGACCCATTTTGACTAAGGATACCAACAACGTCAGTTCAAATACACAAGGAGACCTACAAGTGCTCTATGCCTCATTCCAGAATATCACACAGCTTAAGCAGTTGCTTCTCAGAGCTATTGACAGGCCACAATATGACCCAATGCAGTCTACTATTGAGCTATTACCCCATCACTTCCAGAATCTCTGGACCAATTGTGATGATGAGGGTTTTTCCCTACGTGCATGCCTCATCAATGTCGTAATGGAGCTGCACCTGGACCAGGGTGACCTTGACTGGATGATGAGTGCACCATTGGGACAGTTTGAAGGGGCAGGGTTTTGCATATTTGATTTGGAATGGTACTTTCACTTTCCTGCGTGTTCGATCTCAGGCATCTATGGTCCCAAGGTAATCCACTTTACAAGGCTCTGGACTGGTTCTCGACTCTACTTGGTTTCAACTATGCATGGGTCCCTACTGTGGCATGATTTCAGGAGTCAGACAGAGGCAGGTGCCGGTAGGGGGCAGACATGCAAGCGGAAGCATGATTGCATGAATGGCACTGCTCTCCCTGATCTCCAGAATGAGGGTTCCGATTCTGAATCCTTTCTGAGAAATTAACTTACGTTATTTATATGATGGGATGTATCTGCCCTCTGTTGTATTGGATTACCCCGGAGGGCATGTGCATGTACAGATATGTAGATATGTGAATTTGTGGCAGATCAGAATAAAAAAGATAATATGAGAACAATTGATAATGTAGCCAGGAACAACATTCCTAAGCCTACCGTGATGTGTAACTAATATTTGTGAAATAAGCTTCTAATTTGCACAAGTGTCGTGATATGAAGTGATGTTGCATGATGGCCCATGAAGGGGATGTAGGTTGTGTTACAACAGAGAGGATGAGGTGATCTGATAAGATGGGGTAATACAAGGCATGAAGCTACAAGAGCTAAGCCTGTTTGGATACTAGTTACAGTTCACTGTGTGCAAACCCCTTGACCCAGTGTTCCACTAACATGCGTCAAGATCAACACTATACAGTACTCCTGCACCTCATTATATATAGAGGACCCCGGAGATTGACTAGGTACACTTTCACCATGGCTGTCAAATGTCCATTTTGTCGCCTAAGATATGTGTGGGCAGGCACATACGAGAAACACCTATGAACTGCGCATGCAAATCTGGACATCGTACTTTCCTCTACCATATGGGCACCTTCCATGAGTCCTATTAATGACACGGAAACTGCCCTATTCCTCCACCCGGAGGTAAATTACGAGAACGAAGGGGCTGATTCAGACTGTGAATCTAATGCGCACCCTGCTGGATGTGATGCTGATGCATTGAATGATCACATCTCGCACGAGTCTGATGCCGAAGTACTTAACCACAATATCTCAGCGATGGCTGGCAGACAAGTGCATTACCCAGGCGCCGGGGAAGCAATTGGAGACGTGAGCAGGTATGAGAATGAACACCATACTCTGTGCCAGGATCCATGGGCCCTGTTTGCCAATGGTCACGATTTCAAACTTGTATCTTGGTTCATTCAGACTAAGGTCTCAAAGTCTAGAATCAATCAATTCTTTTCCAGCGGTCTGGGTAGTTCTGCTTCAGTTGGCTATAGTTCAATGCACATACTGGAGAATCATCTCCAATCATTTGACCCCTATAGTGCTTATCTATAATAGTTCAAAGGTGAAGTTGACGATGGCAAGAGAACGCAGCATTTCTTCCATCAGAATGTCCTTGACTGTGTCAGATAACTTCTTCGGCAGATAGCATACAGGGATCACTTGGTCTACATGCCATAGCGTGAATATGACCAAAATGGACATAGGATATATGCTGAAATGCATATGGCAGACTGGTGGTGGGATGTCCAAGTACTGTACACCCTGCTTTGCAACCTCCTTCATCATGGTACTGGCTAACCGTTTATAGGATACACTTCCATCTGGTGCAACTCTGGTTCCAATAATTGGAATGTCCAATCAGATGCATCTTACCAACTTCTCATGTGACAAGAAAGCATGGCCTGTCTATATTATGACAGGAAATCTCCTATCCACTAGGCATAACAGACCTGGATCAATGGCAGTTCTCCTTCTTGCACTATTGCCTGTCCCTCCCAAGTTCCCACAATCCTCTTCAGCAGAAAGCCTGCCAAGACAAATCAATGTCGAGACACTACAAGGCGTATTTGAACTCATACTGTCACCTTTGCAAGATGCGGTGCTTGACAGTGTCTCAATTGACCGTACGGATGGGGAGGTCCCGCGGTACTTCCCTATCTTGTCTGCATGGGTCGCGGATCATATGGAAAACGTTGCACTACACGGAGTAAAATCTAACACCTATCCGAAATGTGAGGTGCCTCCTGATGCACTAGGAACCGGTGCACTGGAGACATATTGGATGTGAGATTATGCCATATGAACATCTCAAACCAGAAAATGAGCATCGGTCGACAGACTCTGGCTCGGGAGACATTTATGCCATGTTTGATGCACTTAGTATCAAGATGGGACAGAATGTTTTTCATGGGCTTCAATGGGTTTCAGCACCTGATCTGCACAACTCAGATTTGCTCTATACAGTTTATTTGGGATGATTCAAGCATATGATAGACTGGGTTCAGGGATTCCTCAAGAAACATGCATGACTGCAGGCTTTGGACGATATCTGGAAGGCTTTACCACCATACCTGGGATTCTTTGCGCCCAAAAGAACATACTGTGAGGTTACGTAGCGGCAAGGAAAGGTGATGAGGAATCTGGGGTGTTGTCTTTTGGGAGTTCTTGCTGTGGCATTGAGGCAGCCTGAGAGTATGCAGTTATTACCATTGAAATGCTTGCTCAACTGCATCAGGTCTTTGCTCGATTTCACTTTGATGGTGCAATATAGAATCCATAAACCTGAGACCTTGGATTTTACAGAACAATATCTGAATCGGTTTCATGATACAAAAGATATCTTCTTGGAGTTTCGAATGTCGAAGAGGACAGGGGCAAAGGTTGATGAGTAGCAAAGGGAGTTATGATATCAGAGAACATGGGTAAACCAATGTGTTACGAGATCCAACCAGCATCGGGTACAGGAGCAGGATCATGAAGAAGAGATCGACCAACATATGGAACTAATTCATATGGAATCTCATTTCAACTTCATTAAGATGCATCTACTAACTCATTTTCAGTGTCACATATACGAGTTTGGCAACATTCAGATGTATTCCACGGAGTTTGGTGAGCTTGTGCATAAGGAACAAATCAAGGAGAGGTGGCACTGTTCGAATAAAAATGATGTTGCCAGACAGATCCTGCACAGTTATGGTTGCCAGCATGCAATCCGAATGGGACTTTTGAACCTAGATTCCCTTCGACTTCGCGGGACTGATCTCCCTGCTGATGTCATGGAACATTTGGATAAAATGAATTCCGTATCCGCACCAGTCACCAATCGTAGGATCCTGAAGGGGCATCATGATGATGTTTCCGATATGATGGATTTTTGCAAGGTCTTGGGTATCCCACCAGGGAGCATCTGTTGGGAATTGATTGGATATAGCTGGAATAGTCTGCCCACCGAATGCTGCCTTCCTGAAGATCCTGCCATACTTTGATTCCTTCTAGTTGAACTACTAATGCCACTTGAAATCTCCATTCTAGTGTTCCAGGAAACTGACATTTATGACATCTACAGGGCATGCTCGACTGGTACCCGACTCTTCAGGAACCAGGCGAGTCGCAATGATTGGGTTTGGATACAAATGGGTGGCAAGCATATGTATGGTGTGCTCCAGGGCTGTCTCCCCAGAAGGCTCCTGGTGCTCTTCAAAATCAGAGACTATACATACGAGGATATAGTTCGCAGGCTTGCATGTGTCCAACTATTGAACGTGGTTAACTCAGGATTCATATCCAACATCCACGACCTTGTCATGGTACAGCTAAGGGAAAATGCACAAGAGTTTACTATTGTAGATATAGGGAAAATCCTAGGCCTGGCGCACCTCATTCTGGAGACAGACCAGTGATAGCTTGTTAACAGCCATATTGATTTAAGGACATTTAATGAGATTTATTGAGGGATCATGAGAGCAGACAGTCGGGCAACAACTGTTGGCTTGGGCAAGCATTTTGCATCGAGGATGGTTCAATGGCATGGAGAATATTATAACATCTTTCATTGCAACCTGTATATAGAAACCTCTATGTAGAAACTAATTAATAGAAACTAAATAATAGATACAACTAAAAGTAGATGATGTAGAAAATTATGGGAGGGGATTGGTCAGTCCTTGAGATTAGAACACTGATGACATTACACAGTGAAACATTGTGGGTCCTGATGTCGCAATGATGCCGTGGGACATCGTGGGTCCCAATGTCGCTAGCATGCAGTGAAGAAACCAGATAGATTATGACAAATTGCCGCAATGCCCTGTGTCCTCACAGTGAGGAACTGATAATGGTGATGTGTCAGGATACTGGGAAGGTTCAGGGCAGGGATGGGGACATCGGGGGATGGAAGGCATCTGTGGTCGATGTTAGGATGGAGCTATGGCATCACAATGAGAGACAGAAGGAACATGATGAAGGCCGGCCCTGTATGGCCATGCCCAGTGGTACTCCCATGAGGCAGCAGCCATAGCCAGACGTCAGGATATGAGGAAGAAGGTGCGACACAGATGCAGATGTCCAGCGGTCTTCAGGTTGTCAAACTAATCTCAGGTAGTGTCCTGATGCCACAAAACGTTGCTATGCGATACGGGATCCACCAGGTGCAATGTTGTGTTGCAACACACATCATGATGAATTGGGCACAACAGGGGGTTGCAATGGAACTCAAAACATACCAGGTGCACCGGGTGCACATAAAATGCTGCATGCGTCAGGACACGATGCCCATACATCAGATGCAAGTTTTCTTTTTTTGCTGATGAAGAACATGAGAAAATGGAGACATCCTCTGTCTCAACTACAACTCCAGTCATTGAAATTTATTTCCTATTTGGGAACGACTCAATACCAAGAAAGCATTATGAATTTTTCTTCCTCCCCCCTATCTTGGGGGGGCAGGAGAACATACTTTCCATCTCCTGTTTGCACTTCGGCATCCACTATCCTCTTTCCTCAAGAGGTCTACCCTCTTGAGATGTCCTTTCCCTGCCAGCATCATCCTACGATGTCGGCTTCTTCCACCTTACCCTGCTTTTGCTTTGCTTTGATTAGTGATCACCATGGTTGGGTTTTTTCATTTGGTCTTTCTACAGATAGCCAGGAATACAGTTAGCAGTAGGAGGAAACATTTCAACAGGCTACAGTTGATTTCTCCACTCCCTTCTTTGTTAAGGTGCTGCCTTGTAAGACACGAATGCGATAACCAATACTACGTCCCGCTGAGTGAACACTCCCCTCCTCTCTTCCCCCCATGGATGATGGGCTGGCACCCTACTGCTACCTTCCCCTCACCTTCCTGCCTCTGGGATCCTTTCCAGTAGTGACGCTATCTCTCCTATCACAAGGGACTATATGAGAGATGCAGTAATACAGTCGGTCGGCTACCTAGCTGGTACCTTACTACTACCCCAACCCGAGTCCAGCAATGCTTTTTGTCTGCTGTGCCTCCCCCCAACCCTCCCTGCCTCAAGGGTTCTACCCCCCAAGGCCCTCACTCCCAGCTCCCCTTCGTTAGGAGACACAACACCCAACCTATTCTGGCTTCACTTCTTGCCTAGCCTCAACTGAGGTTGGCTCATCTGGCCTTCAACTCCGAGCCACCAGCCAAGGAATACCTTTGCTGTCCACCATCCCCTCAGCATTTATCGGCTAAGACCTGGTCTTTCCACCCTGCTAGCTCCTGTCAGCCACACCTATCCCGGGGTCCATGCCCCCAGCTCTCCATTTTGGGGCTACTTTTTCAGCTGTCTGTTTCTTTCCTTTAGTTTATTTTTCTTTTCTAGCTTTATGTTTCTCTTAGGTTCACTTGTGGGTTTCATGAGTTCTTTCCTTGCTTTATGTTTTTCTTGTGTTTGCTTAGGGATTTCATAAGTTTCTTTCCTTTTGGATTAGTCACCGTGAGAGGTATGTATGACATTACGTCGGAATGGGGATTGGGGCCGAGATTTCTTTTGTTTATGTGTTTGGTTTATGGTTTTGTTTTTGTCATAGCCCTTAAGGCTCCATACAGATTCTTGTACCTTAACAACGAATTCATAATTTAAAAAAAAAAAAAAAAAAAAAAAAAGAGAAAATGAAGAATGTTCACCAAGTCTAACCAGAACTCGAACCGAAAAGATAATGAGAAGAAAATGTAAAGATGTAAAATATAAAGAACGAGAATATAATGGATTAAAAGTAGTAAACGTTGGGTATCGAACTCTCTTGCCATGTGAATCGATAGAGGCCATATTACCACCGATACTATCCCACAGGAATTATTTTTACAATGAGAATATAATTGGTAACAATCAAGGAAAGAGGTAAATAAGAAACGCCAGAAAGCAAATGAAGGAGAAGATCAAATACCGGTCCACCGTGATCGGAAGAGGTGACCAAGAGTTGTGAAGCTGGGTGTCGGTGTTCCTGGGAGAAACGATCGGAGGCAATTGGGGAGGGGGTGGAGGCAGATTACAGTGTTCAGTTGAGGAGAGGCGGCTCTCCCCAGGTGAAGGGTCAGAGTCATTGCAATCCGAGATCTGTTCACTCTCGTCGAGGTTGGCTGATGAAATTATTTTTTGACCGTCATGGTCAGCGATGTCGGTACCAAGATCACCAACTCCGGATTGCATATCCACAACACACTTCACGCCATGTCCAGAAGACTGCGAGGATATTGCATCACTTGCCTTACCAACTGGGGCGGAGGTGCCATTGATCTGATCCTATATCATTTTGACAACCTGATTGTATCCTTGAGAGAGAGCCAACGATAGTGGCGTTTCGTTCTCATTATCGGGTGTGTCGATGCGGATATCTTCTCGGCCTAAAAATATCTTTACTACTTCGACATGCCCGCGCACAGCGGCCCATAAAAGGGGGGTCCGGCCATCTTCAGTGTCTGGCGTGTTGGGATTGACGTCCTCTCGTGCCAAAAGCGCTTCTACTACCCTGTCATGGCCGTTCTCAGCCGCCCAGCAGAGCGGGGCTTGGCCATAATTGGTGTCTACGGTATTGGGATTCATGTCCTCTGGTGCCAAAAGCGCTTCTACTACCCTGTCATGGCCGTTACGAGCCGCCCAACTGAGCGATGTTTGGCTATATTCGTCTAGTGTGTTCGGATTGACATCCTCTCGTGCCAAAAGAACATTTACTACCCACCCATGGCCGTTCCGAGGCGCCCAACAGAGCAGTGTTGGGCCATCTCCAGTGTCTGGCGTATTCGGATTCACGTGCTCTCGTCCTAAAAGGATTTTTACAACCCCGTCATGGCCGCTCTCAGCCGCCCAACAGAGCGGTGTTTGGCCATATATGGTGTCTGCCGTATTGGGATTAATGTCCTCTCGTGCCAAAAGCACTTCTACTACCCCGTCATGGCCGTTCCGAGCCCAGCAGAGTGGTGTTTGGCCATATTTGGTGTCTGCCGTATTGGGATTAACGTCCTCAAAAGAGCTTTTACTACTGACTCATAGCCCTTCTGAGCCACCCAAGAGAGCGGCGTTTGGCCATATTCGTCTGCCGTGCTGGGATTGACGTCCTCTCGTTCCAAGAGCACCTTTACTACAGGTTCATACCCTCTTCTAGCCGCCCATAAGAGTGCTGCACTACCCGTGCTATCAAGTGCATTGACATCATTCCTTCATACCTAAAACAATAATAACTATTTCCACGACTCCAAAATATGCTGCCCCACGTAGTCCGCCCGGGGTAGTCAAAGTGCAGGACGGCCGTCCTTGGGCCGGACGGCGGGCCCTACAGGGTGAGACATGTTAGTTCAGGGCTGGGGGTTGGACGGCAGGGGACGGCCGGGGAAAGTGGAGGACGGCCGGGAATGGTGAGGGACGGCGGAGGACGGCCGGGGACTGCACGAGTGATGTCTTATGATGTGATAATAATTCGTTTGAAGGTGTATGATTTCAACTTGGCTAGTACCGGAGGTCCAAGAGCTAGGACTATAGTCACCTACAGTCCGTCCGGTCCTCACCTTCCCGGGCGTAGTCCGTCCTAGCACCCCCAAAAAGACGCACTATGAGCCGTAGTCCGTCCCGTCCTACCCCGAAGACGGACGGACTGGACGGCTGGGAACACTGACTCGGATTCCTCTTGCTCATAACGCCATAGTACAAGCTGAGCAGAGAGATGCTCCTCAAATCCATCCAGCAGTCTCACCGCTAGAGTTTTCACCTCGTTCGTCATCTGCTTTGCTGCGTGCTTTACCCAATGACAGAAAGCATATTCTAGAATGGGGATAGTTGGTACGGTTGAGTGAAAGGTTGGAGAAAGATCCCGAATAAATTGAGAATTGAGGTATGTGAGGCAAACCTCCGCAATTGAAGAGTGTGGACTATCGAAGAGGGCCGGATCACTTGAGAGAAAATCTTGGAGAGTAAAATGAATCAGTCGGACGGCAGAAGAGGATTCCTCGACAGTGACAAGACCGAGACAGGATCCTAGGAGAGTCCGCAATGTTGGAACATTTTCCAGATCCAAATCGGCGGATCCAATCTCGACTCCCATGGCGCGACAGAGCTCGTCGGCCCGTAATAGTCGCAGCGAATGCAACATCCAGATCAGCACCTTCATTCCAATTATCGATTTATTCCCTTTCTGCGCCTTTGCTTGGTTTAGAGTGGCCTTGTGGGCATCGCTCAGTCCGTTGCCTTGTGTCACCTCTTCCAGCTTCTTTCTTCTCTTACGAACGGTGATCTCTCCCAAAATAGCGTCGATATTTGGCGATACAAGGAGGAATCTACACCTCAGTCTTGGTCAGCATATCATCATTAGTGGAATCGAAAAAAATAATATATTCCAACTCACATGTCAGATATCTTTTCCGGGATAATCCTCATGATATCTGCTCATAAATTATCACTCATCGCATCCGGTTCGGGATCTCTGGCTAACGTCATCTCCAGATAACTCCTGATATCATCCTGGTTAGGATAGATCGGTAGGATAACCGCTTTTGTAAAAAATCTCTGGATATCTTCTCCGACATGGGGCCTTCCAGAAGGAATATTCCTGTCGCAGGTGATTCCCGAACAATATCTCTCAGAGATTCAAGAAATTCTGACAGGTACCCCGGCAAGCATTCGTCAAGAGCATCTATACAGATGAAAGTTTGCGGCAGCGATGCGATAGTGGACTTCAGCATTCCCACCAGGTCTGGAAGTCGCAGACTTCGACCGCCAACTTCTGTTTTCCCTTTTCGATACGCCTCTCGTATATCCTCCGGAATACCCCCTCTTCCCAGTAGCTGCTTCAGTATTGCTCCTATCATGTTCGTGATTGTCTGCTCTTGTTGAGCAAGGAAGTCGCAGTACAAACACGCGACGGCAATATCCTCCATCCTTGCTTGATCACACAGGTTGTCGATAATTAGGGAACTAGTATTCCAGGTCGTTAGTTAGATACGCTTCTGTAAATGGCTCTCTCTCCACATACCTCAAATAGGTTTTCCCCACTCCGGGATTCCCGAAACAAAACAAGACTGCCTCATCGCCTCCCCCATCGCCTCTCCGAGTCCTCCACTCCCGAAACTCCTTTGTTTCCAAAATTAAAAGCCAATCCCCAACACCATCAAATCGACCGGTGCGTACGCCTTGATGTCTGTTTTGAGGCTCCAGTGGGGAGATCCACCGCATAATCTGCGCATCCTCGTCCGACATGTTGATTATCTTGTTGAAACTCCCTATTATGTTGTTGCAGTAGAGTTGTGGTACCCCATGTTGACTGATCGTGTATAACTAGCATCCACCATGATTTTTTCTCCAGAATATTGGCTGAATGTAGATATAGTACTGTGATTTGTAGAGAGGGTTTATGAGCTTTCTATCGGCATGTGTATGGGCCGTGACCAAGAAGGGGGGGCGATGGGGCTGCTCGTGTGGCAATCACTGCCCAACAATCTCTAGGCCAAGGAAATACCTCTGCATCGGATGCCACGAGGAATTACCGCAGTCGACCCCACATTAAGACATTAAACACAGCAGTCTAGGATACACCTCTTGTATAAATCATATCCCTCCTACCATCGGTTCGCAGTATTCTACCAACCAGTCAGATATCTATCTCTAGCAAATTCAGTCCAGACATCTTTTTTTCCCATAGATAACAACTCCCACTTCATCCTCACTAGTAGTCTTGGAAAACCACCTCCGGTTCAAGTCTTCATACCTGGTGCCTGTTTTTGTAGTTTTCTCACTAGACTACAGCACCATAGACCGCCGTTCGCAAAGTCTTTACAGAAAGAGAGGTACAGTCGTGTGCAGTAAATAATAATACCCCTTGGCAACATAGCATACCAACACATAATGATTATCTCATATATGCAAATGTTAACTGAGGAGTCCAATAAAAGGGCATGTAAAAGAGTATTCTATAATATTCTTGCATAATAAATTTGAATAAATTGCCTGCAAAAACTCTCTCTAGGGCTTGAGGCCTTATAAAATTCGAATTTTACTAAATTACCAATTATATATTTTTGACACTTCACATCCCTCCCAACACAACAAAAAAAAACAAGCAAAACTCTACACTGTATGCTTCATACAAATGGTACCCATACAAAAAACAATTGGATACCATTTCAAGCATGATTATTTAATGGTAGTGAAATGAAATTTAATGTACTTTTGTCAATTTGAAGACTCAATGTTAAATATTTCTAAACTAATTCTAGTAACTGTTTCATTTTTTAAAATTTGTTATGTCAAATAGGTAGGTATAATAGAATACTGTGATGAGAAAATCCAAACAATAGAACATGTTACACCTCTTTTATAAGTGACTGGATATAGTCATAATTTTGTATGATTTTATTTACATTTCTTTTCATGACAATTTACACCCTCTTAAAATTGCTAAAATTATTATATTTATAGAAATACAAAGACTAAGTTCTAGTTTACTATTAATAGATAACTTTAGATTTTTTGAGTCAATTCATGGACCTTGGTTTATGAGTTTTTGATCTCAATTGTGGTAAAAAAAAAAGTTTAATTTTACATCTTATCCTCACTAATTATAATGTATAAAATATATTAATTAATAATCTTTCCATCTATATTGAGAGTGTTATTCTTATTTGAAACTTTTATTTTTTTCAATATATGATTATTTATATCAAAAGAATTAACTATTGTTTACTAATTGTAGTATTTAATAAAACTATAACTACTTGTCACAAATATAATAATATTTCATTTACAAAAATCTTAAAAGCAAGTCTAGTTTGTGCCCTTTCAATCTGTATAATTAAATCATTTAGGCAGCACAGTACAAGTTCTAATATATTAATATATAATATGTGCATCTTCCGTCTCTACTACACCTCCAATCATTGAAATTTATTTCCTATTTGGGAATGACTGAACACCACGACTGTGGGTGAAATCATCACCACTTTTTCTATCCTCCTCCCGGCCTAGAGAGGGTCAGGAAGAACACTTTCCATCACCTATTTGCATTCCGGCATCCCCTCCTCGCTTCCCTCTTGGGGTCTACCCTCTTGAGGTTTTTCTTTCCTTCCTCCCAGCATCTCACGATGTTGGTTACCTCCCCTACCCCACTTTTGCTTCACCTCACTTAGCAATTCCTCTGGTCAGGTTTTTTCATTCGGTCTTTCTACAGATGGCCAAGAACACAGTTAGCAGTAGTAGGAAACATTTCAACAGCCCACGGTCGATTTCTCCATTCTCCTTTTTCACAGGAGGCTGCCTTGTCAGACATGAACACAATCACCGATAGTATGTCCTCCCACGTGAACACTCCCCTCTTAGACCTTCCCCCCTCTGGACTATCAGCTAGCATTCTACTGCCCACCTATCCTCTTTCCCGATACCTTCCAGCTCCTGGGATCCTCTGTAGAAGTGACACTATGTCTCATATTATAAGGGACTACATGAGAGACGTGGTAATATGGTCAGTCGACTTTGATTCTACCTTAGCTGGTACCTTACTATCACCCATGCACTCCTCAGTCGGCGACCTTTCGCCATCAGCTGGCATCTTACTGCCAACTCCACCCCCTCTGCTCAGGTGGGTTTCTTGGGTTCCTCGCTTTTGCCACACCCCTATCAGGTGCCTGGCTCCCTCTCGACCCCCCAGCTCGGACCTTTTCATCCACGGATACTATTATCCTACTTTCATTAGGGCTGGCTGCAACATTGCTGGTTTGGTTTACCTTAGGTCTTGGGTTTTAGGATTTCTTTGTTAGGTGCACTGTCAGGAGTTGGGTTTTCCTTAGTTACTGCACAGCTTTCGTGGGATTTCATACTTTTGTAGTTTATGGGGGGTTGCTTGTTAGGATAGTTTTTTCGACCAGGTCTTCGGGACATGGTTTTTCTATAACTTTCCGGGGTCCGGTCCGGGGTGGAGGTCTTTTGACACTATAGCTCTGCAAGCTTCATGTGGATTTTGTACCTTTAAACGAAATTAAATAATCAGATAAAAAAAAAAAATTAATATATAATATGTGCTTTTTGCTCCAAAAATACTTTAATTGTACTGTATTATTTGCTGTCAGAAAATATACCTTTTAAAACATGAAATCTTGAGATTTCTCTGCATATATACTATCCCACAGATATATTAATAATATTAATTTATAGTTTGAACTTTTAACTATTTTATTTTAATCTTTTCTCTAAAGTTCCTTAATGGGGTTATGTGATAAACCTGTTACTATAGAAAGGTATTATTATTTAATGAACACAACTGTACCGTGGAAGAGTCTTGGCGGTAACGAAAGTAGCAATACAAGAGACTGCCGGTATCAATGGGGGTTTCTGTTTTCCCATCTGGTGGATGATATTTCGAATACGCTATGACCTGTAATGTTCTTCTGGGTATGACTATCTGATAAACCTTACAATATCTTGATCATAAATTGAGCTGCAAATATATCATGTAACTCAAGAAAGAAGAAGAAGGAAAGGAGGGTGGGACTAGACCCAATTGAGATAGAGAGAAAATGTCATTTATTGTGTAGTTGTCTTGTGGTTGGCCTGTCTATGTTAAGGAAACAAAATGAGTTGCCACTATATAGTAGAAAATGAAGTGCCAAGCTATCTATCTAACTATAAGGATTTACAGGGTATAATACCCTACAAAATTCAGCAATACAACCTCTGAACTAGATACCACCTCTCAAGGGTCCCTCCTTCCACTACCTTCAACCCCGAAGGCCACACAAACTTATCTCTCTAGTAGCTATCTACTTCTCCTATTTTTGCCCCTATTTTTCATCTAATCCCATCCTCACTCTAGGAACACTATCTATCTACGCCCCATTCATCACTCTAACTGAACCTCCAAGTGACTAACCATGATATTCCTCCCATACCAAGTTATCCAACTCTACATGCTCCATCAACCCATTCCAAATACCTTCCATGCTTGCAACCAAGGACCTCTCCTATATCTTCACTATTGTCTAATCCATATTCCTCCACTAGTTCTATCATACTATCTCTCTGCTCATACTCTAGAGTATCTACCATTTCAACTCCAGCCTCTGCTTCTGTCCGACAAGATAAGTAGATCTTTACATTGTTGAGATGTATGCAATCTCATAAGGTGCCCTTCTTTATCTGAACTACCTCTTGGGAGTTGATATCGAGTAAACGGCCACTCTTCCCATACCACATGATGTCCGATAAGATGTATGGGCCCTTCCATCTGGCCTCAAGTTTGCTTTCATGTCATTGGTCTAAAAGAAATCTCCTCAACAGGATCAGATCTCCTTCTTTTGGTAGCTCATATCATGTAGGCTTTTGATTCTCTTCTTGTTATTCAACTCGCTGTACTATCTTTGTTGCAGCTTCCTAGCACATATAATCTAATCGAACAAGTCACTCCAATTGTCAGTTGACAGGGTTCGCTTCTTTGTCCTATAAGTTATTACCTCTACTGATAACTGTAGGGAGTACTACCACTACCTTCTCTATACTTGACTTGATATCCCAGCTGGTCCTATTTGAGTTATACCATAGTAGCAATTCCACTGGACTAAAGCCATAGATACTGAGAATCTTGATATTTATTGCATGGATGACTGACTCAACAAAAAGGTCCCAATCTGCCTGGGGAGCTTTCTGTACCATTATTGTAACTTTTAAGCCATTGACTAGGAGTTTAATATATCACTAAGCTAGATCAACAGATTGCAGGTGCGACTTAAGTGCAGGTAAATAGAGAAATGACATGTTCTGTAGTGATTTTGCAAATTTGCCAGAAACAAACTATGCACCATTATCAGTATAGACCATTCTCAGCTATTCAAACTGTTTAACTATCTCAACTAGGAGTGAGACTACTGATTTCCCTTGATCGTTAGGAACTGGCTTTCTAAAGAGAAAGTGGGTAAAATAGTCAACTCTGATAATAATATACTTATTTCCTTAAGGAGTATCAGGAAAACAGCCAATAAAATCAAATTGCATCATGTCCAATATCTGGAGATAGATGATTGCCATCTGACTGACTGATAGTTTTAATGGCCCAATCAACTGACAACTCAGGCAAGTTGTGCAGTAAAGGTTAACATCTTGCACATGTGTTGGTCAATAGTATCATCTAATTAGAGTTCAAAATAGGACTCTTGTGGTAAAGTGTCCACGACAATCATGTACCTACTGGAGAATAACCTCTACTTGCCCTCTTCTCACACAAACTGCCTCCTTTTTATTTCACTCGACATGGGTCAATCAGTTCAATGGTTCCATAGTGTAAGGACTAGTACCAAGAATTCTGATTCCTGCAGTTTTTATCCCTGCTGAACTATGATACAACAATCAATATGACTTAGACTTTTGTCCAATCAAACATCTTTGGTGAGATGCCAATGGCTCTCCATTCTCATCACGAAAGTCCTCCAGATTCTCAAACAATTTTAAGTGTACCAGCTACCCATACCATTTGTCCTCAAGCCAATCTCTCCACTCCTCTACTACCTGCTCCTTCTCTACTATGAACACTTGCACCTTATCTCTCAATCTCCCATTTCCTTCCTCATCATTAACCCACCATATCTGACTCAATCCATCCTTCCTCATTATCAACCCACTGCATCCAGCTCAATCTATCTGGTAAAACATTCTCTTTCCCTGTAATGGGAATGAATTCGATGTCATATTCTCACAATCAAACTTGCCATGGTACAATCCATCTATGCATGTCATCCTTCTACAGTAAACCCAACAGTGCCTGGTGGTCTGTATAGATCTTTGTTATATAAGGTGAGCCCAAAATCAACCATCATATCTCTTCAAGACATCTAAGAATCACCACTCCCTCATGCTCTATTATTGAATAATATGTCATGGCTGGTAGGAAATGTTTAGATATGAATATGATAACCCACATATCTGGCCTTGTTGAAGCTATCAGACTTGTACCTACTGGATGGTCTAGTAGTTGAAAGAGCACACTCCCCAATGCATAAATTGAGGCATCTGTCATCAGATAATACTGTTTGCTTTGATCACCACTGAGGACATTATTTGTGATAATTGCCTGTTTAACTGCTTCGAAGGACTTTTCCTGCTCTTTCTTCCAATTGAATCCACATACCACTTTCACAGTCTTGCTCCTCTTGCCAGACTGCGCATACTTATTCTTCTCAAATAATTGCAATAGTCAATAGATGATAGCATTCTTCAGGATTTGTGCATACTCAACTTGCCCAGGAATAAATTGTCACAAATAGATGTTCATGTAGATAAAGGTCTTGACTTCTGTCACATTTGTAGGTCATGAGTACTCCCGTATTATATGTACTTTATCTAAAGAAGGTCGCAAACCACTATTATTGTTCATGAATCCTAGGAGATTTATTTTGTCCAGAAAGAAACCACATTTGTGTAACATGTGTACATGTTCTGGCAACTGTATACTTGTTATGTTTATGTTTTCACTTGTTATATTATTTCATTTGTTCTTGCTTATGTTGATTTATTGATTGTTTTACTACGAGTATCATTAGGATTCTAGTAAGTTATTTATATTTATATTAGTTATACTTTTATACCAGCAAGGTTTTGCCCTAGGGATTCCAAGGGAAGGAATGGTCATGTATACTGGCAGTAGAGATAAGGCTTGGGTGGAGGATTACCTTGAGCTTTCAGGATTCTGGTAGGATCATAAGATTTCAGTAGTGTGCACTTACTGGTAATATAAGTGGTAGCAGGTTTTCAGGAACATCTACCTTGGGTTGAGGAAATCATGTATTTAAGACAGACTTCTTGACTAGCAGGAAATACTAGACTTTAGATAGAACCTAAATAAGAAATATTCTTGGTTGAACAGTGATTCTCTTGCTCCCTTTCCCATCACTTCTTCTAAAAGACTTTCTTGTCTTTACCTCTCTAGTCTTGCTTAGAAATTGAACGCTAGCTGGCCTACCACCAATCCCTATTGTATTAGTTTATACAAGTTACTACCTATTACAATTTGCTAACTTTGAGTGTAAGCTTCACCCATACCAATCATGGGAAGTAATGATCATGTAAGAAATTGAACTGTGATGAGAAACTAGGAAATACCCCAAAGTTGTCATCCACGAAATACTCAAATACCCTACCTGAACACTTATTCAGGTACTTCACTGTATTTGGCTCTGGTATATAGCCACAGAAGATGTCTTTTAACCTGGTATAGTCTGTGGTGCACTTGACAGACCATGTCCTATTCTCAGATACTGTCACTGTCCATTATGTGTAGAGAATACTGTGCAATAGGCATGTGAGTGATGCATAGGGATTGCCCAGAATCTATTTGCAGTGTCATCTTGGAAGTACATAGTGAATGTTGATTTTATCAAATTGTTAACCACTGGCTCAATTCTCTTCATCAGATAACTTAACAGAATTGTTGCTTGATTTACTGGGTAAAAGACTTGGACTATATGCAAACCACCATCCTTCTTGCATACAAACTTTGTACAATGCGACCAAGGTAATTCTGACCGACTAATGACTTCTGCTCTCTCCAGTATTGGCAGATTCTTATCCATCCAATCACACTTCTCCTTTGTGTATATCCTGTCCCTTATACATGTTGCTCACGATCCAGAGTAGACAGGAATCTGATGTTCAATCAAATCTGTGACTAGTATTTCTTCAACCAAACTTGCAAAAATGTCCTTCCATGTGAATAATAACTGCTCAACTCGCAATCTCTGCTCCCCTATCAACTGCTCTCCCAAGGTGATCTCTGTAGATGCAAACCATGTATGTATCCCAGTTGCTGAACAGTCCGTTAACTGTCAATGATATGTAGCTGACCGCTATTCTGTCATGAACTCCAAGACTCATCCAAATACTTCCATCTCTGCTGCTTCTGCCTCCTCACTAGAAGCTCATTCATGTACTCAATTAGTATCTCCAATGTGATCATATTCTTCTAGAACACCTGGTGCCTACACATCATCAACCAATTCCTTATCCACACAAAACTCTGTCCTATCATCCTCACTCAAAATACCCATTTGACTATCTTTTTCTGACTTCAGTGCATTCACCCTCCATTAATCACTGCTACTATCCTTCCAGCATCTAACTTCATTATAGAAGCAAATATTCTCTATCCTGAACAAGCCCACCCCAACCATCTCAACTAATTCCAAATCCTGAACTAAGTCTAGACTGTCAACTAATTCTGAACCCAAATGCATACAAACCTCAACTGTACTGGAGGCTTGTTCCATGGTGATCTCACTCTCATGACATATATCAATACCTTCAGTAACCATATCTTTATCATCCTCAACCATTCCTAAATCTGTAAAACTTTTCTCTTCATCCTTAAAACATAAACCTTCTAATCCTGATACCATACTGGACCTCTCTCCTGTTAGCATAGGTACTGGGGTTATCCTCATTTGGTGTTTAGGGTTTTGGTGGATGGACTAGGATGGGCTTGGCCACTCACTGGGCTGGACTTGGCACTCATGTATTTCATATATAGGTAGCACTACGGTAGCCAGGAAATACAAACACAAGACGTTCTCAACTTACTCTTTCTCCCATCACCACGCTTACAGGTTATGAGCCTCTGCACTTTGCGTTGGCAACAAAAATAAAAACCACAACAAAATACACCTTCAATATATGGTGTTCAACACTCTGTGGAATTCAGATCTTTTTCATCAATTGTCTTCTTTTATTTTTCTTTCCTTTTCTTTCCTTAAAGACACATGCAACACAAGGCAGAAACCGAGAAATCTCCTCTTCCACACCATTTGCAAAGATGTCACAGGTGATGGATGCACATTAACCTGGTCATCTCACATTCCCTCCACTTGGGGATAGCAACTTTGGACTATGGAGACAGCGGATGTCGGGTCAGCTGAAGCAGCTCAATTTTTGGTGGATTGTCTCTGGCCAAGAAGTTGCACCAAAGAAAGACAGCACTGATCCAGCCAAGATTCTAGCTAATGATAAGTAGTTGCGTAAATGTTTTTGGATCATGGTGAAGGTCAGGAATGTGATAGAGCCACATATATGTACTCAATATACTTCTGATGAGTATGATGAAGATCCTAAGGTACTTTGGGATAAGTTAGCCGAGGGATATAAGAAAGCTTTAGGGTTAGAGCTATACTACTTTCGACGATCGCTGTTCGACTGTACCTTGAGGCCCACGGAATGGTAGCAAAATATATTCATGAGATCGACCAGATCATCAAATGCTTGAGAGAAGCAGAAGAGGTCATCAAGTCCCATGAGAAGAATCTTTACCTACTCAATGGATTGCCTGCATCATGGCATGAATGGTGTGATCTTCAGGCATCAGTCGTCAAACCTGATCATCCTGAGGAGCTAATAGCAGCAATTATAGCACAGGAGTCCAGTCTCAACCGTGATCATGATGCTGGGAGTGACACCATTTTGGCTGTGAGTGGCAAGCTGCTTGAAGGACCTTCTGGTGGTAGATCCAGATATGGGGGGGGTAGTAGTAGTACAGAGAAGAGACCAAGAGGAAGCACCAATGAGAGTCTGATGTGCTATTATTATCAGAAGAAGGGTCACCAGAAGAGTGACTGCCGCAAGCTGAAGGCGGAACTTGCAAGCGGTATTGCAAGGGACAAGGTCAATTCATTGGTGAAAGCCAGATTGTCTGTTGGAGATTCGGCACCACCTTTGCATAGTGTATTTACCACCTTCATATCGTCGCAATTTCCGATGAGCGTAGGACACTGGCTACTGGACAGTGGTTGAAGTATGCATATTATCGGAGCTAAAGAACAGTTTTCATAGTATACCCCAATTGCACCAGGCCAACATCGTATTCATGTCGCTGATAATATGGAGATCGATGTGCTGGGCAAAGGAGATATTACACTTGCTGTGTGGGATTCGAGTCGCCAGTGGCTGGAGATTTTGGTAATTGCAGGGGTACTTCATGTACTGGATTGTGGCAACAACAGTTTACTTTCTGTGTCACAACTTCGCAAGGTGGGATATCATGTATCCTTCTTGAAGGGGTGAGGAGCTACACTTGAAAGAGATGATGGATTAGTCGTTAACTTGGATGAAGTTAATGGGCTAAATATCCTAAAAGCGGAACTGCAACATGTTCAGCAGAGGGCTGTGGTGGCACATGCTGGTACCAGGGATAGAGAGATGTCAGATGTTAAGCATGTGGCGCTTTGGCATTTTCGTTTGGCACATCTGGGGTGCTGATACCATACGAAGATTATCTCGGGAAGACAATGAGATAGCCCAATTGCCAGTGGTGCCGAGATGTGTATGTACAGGTTGCGTGTATGGTAAGATGATTCACAAGCTGTTTCCATCATTGCCAGCCAGCTCACATGCTTCACAGCCATTGGAGCTAAAACACAGCAATGTTTCTGGACCTGTTACCCCTGCCACTTTGGGGGGAGCAGTCTATCTATTGATGTTTACCGATGATTACACATGCTTCAAAGTTGTATGCTCGTAGGTCGCTGGCTTTGGCTTGCTTCCAGGAGTTTAAGGCCTATGTGGAAAAACATCACAACAAGTCAATTAAAAAGTTGCGCATGGATAGGGGAGGTGAGTATACCTCGAATGAGTTCGGCCATCTTCTGCAGCAAGAAGGGATTCAGGCAAAAGGGAGTACCCTGTATACTCCGCAATCGAATGGAATGAGTGAACGTGCAAATCAGACGATTATTGGCACTACTCGTACACTTCTCCATGCCATAAGCACACCAAAGGAATACTGAGGAGAAGCGGTGATGACGGCACTATATGTGTGAAACTGACTTCATTCACGTGCTTTGCCAGAAAGTCAGACTCCATATGAATAGTGGTTCGGGAAGAAACTAGTCTATGAAAATTTTTGTGTGGGGTTGCCTGTCTTACACACAAGTCCCATCGGAGAAGCAAAAGAAGTTAGACAAAACTGCTCACGAGTGTATGTTTGTTAGATACACAGACACAGCAAAGTAATACCGCCTCTACGACCCAGAAAAGAAGCAGATTCTAATCTCCCATGACATTGTGTTTGAGGAATCGGTGTCCTACTACAAGATGTAATTTTCTGCTGATGTTCCTCACCATCGCTACTATGCTTCCGAAATACAGCAATGGGAGGAACAATTGGCTTGGGACAATGAGTTTGATGAGCAGGACGAACAAGTGGCATTGCCTGGGGTTGGTAATCTACTGGATGTTCAATATAAGCAGGAAGAGGAACTACAAGAAGTTGGTAGAGATGTAGTAGAAGAAACGATTGAACCACCTCCACCATATGAAGCAGTCATCAGAAAAAGGCTTCCGAAAATGGTACGTGAACTCCAGGCAGATGAGGATAGCAGCTTCTGGGATGATGGGTTGGGGGAGCTTCCAGTAGTTATGGAAGGCCAGCGGAGCCATAGTCAACAAAATTGGCTCAGTTCCGGAGTGACAAGGGCAACCAACATCATGATTTCGACCATATACATGGTGGAATCAGGACCTGCAAATTACAAAGCATCAATGGAATCAGAAGAAGCAATGCAGTGGTAGTCTGCTATACACTCCTAATTCACTTCAATCACAAAAAATAATGTCCTTACTTTAGTCGATTCCACTCCATCAGGAAAGAAACCGATTCCAACCAGGTTGATCTTGCAGAAGAAACTTGATGCTGGAGGGCAGACAGTAAGATATAAGGCGAGACTTGTGGCACAGGGGTTTTGGTGGGTAGTGGGATTAGACTTCGCGGAAACATTCGCTCCTGTTGCTAGTCTGGCGAATGTGCGGGTGGTACTTATGATTGCGGGATTACGGAACTATGAGATACATCAGATGGATGTAGTCACAGCATTTCTTGGAAGGAAGATTGAGGAAGATGTTTATGTGCAACTACCTTTAAGAGTTCTGGGTAGCCCAAGACTGGTATGCCTAAACCGTAGTCTGTATAGTTTGAAACAGTCTCCACGATGCTAGTACATGACCATAGATGGTTATTTGGTCAAGACACTTGATTTCCAGTTGGGACGTTTTGACTGCTGAATTTACACTCACCCAAATGGCACCATCCTCACTCTTTACGTTGATGATCTACTCATTACTGGGAAAGCCAATGATGTACTCAATGTCCAGCAAAAACTAAAGTCACAGTTTGAGATGGTAGATCTCGGACCTGGGAGTCACTTTCTGGGAATGGTTATTTCACGCGATCTACAGAAGAAGAGAATCTATGTCACTCAGAAAGAATACATAGTGCGTGTACTAGAGAAGTTTGGGATGAACAAGTGTAAATCGGTTGGTTCACCGATGGATAAAGACAAACCCAAGGCAAAGAAAGAAAATGAGGAGGCCTGTGATATGTTACTATACCAACAACTTGTCGGAAGCCTTGGGTGGATAGCAATAGGCACACGGCCAGATATTTCCTTTGCGGTATCCTACTTTGGGTGATTCAATACGAACCCTACTCAGGAGCATTGGACATGTACGAAAAGAGTTCTTCGGTATCTTTCTGGTAGTAAGCAATTCAGACTCAGTCTTGGGGGAGATGGAATACCTCCAGTGCAACTTTCTAGATTTATTGATTCAGACTTCGCTGGAGATACCGACTCCTTAAAATCTACCACCAGTTATATGTTTCGTGTTGGATCAGCCATCATTCAGTGGCATTCAAAATGACAATCAGTTACAGCTACAAGTATGGCAGATGCGGAGTTTATTGCAAGTGCCACTGCAATCTAAGAGCTGCTTTGGTTCTGACATCTCGTTGAAGAGATAACCGAGTCAATGACAATGACTAGTATACTCTACAATGATAATCAAGCTTCTCTTTCTACCTTTCACAATACAACTTACAAGCCTCACTCCAAGCACATTGGTGTTCATGTACATAGAATCAGAGAGGTTATTGAGGATGGAAAAGAGGTAGTAATGCAGTATTGTCAGACAGATGATATGGCAGCAGATGGGTTGACGAAGGCACTAGTAGGAATTAAGCATGAAATGTTTGTTAAGATGTGTGGGTTAATTAGATAGTTTGGAGGCACTTTGGGGAATATTTCAGGGTGGTTAGTTGAAGTATAAAAATTTGTATTTTTATTATTATTTTATTTTTATGGATATATAGATATGATAGGTTTCATGGGATATTACCAGTAGAAGGAGTGTTAGCATAGGTACTGGGGTTATCCTCATTTGGTGTTTAGGGTTTTGGTGGATGGACTAGAATGGGCTTAGCCACTCACTGGGCTGGACTTGGCACTCATGTATTTCATAATTAGGTAGCACTACGGTAGCTAGGAAATACAAACACAAGATGTTCTCAACTCACTCTTTCTCCCACCACTACACTTACATCTCCCACACCAGCCAATCAGCTCACAACATTTGCTAGTGACACTAGTTTTCTGAATCCTCAGAAATACTACTATCTATTACAAACCTAGCATGGAAAAGGGTTTTCACATGACTCATCATTATGAGGTCATAGGTTTGTAATGGTTTCATGCACATGACCAATTAGGTCATGTGAGTTTCACACATGACTCACACTTGTGAGTCATAAGTTGTTATATTTGATTTGATTGCACAATAACTCATTTGAGTTATACGATTGTTTTGTGCACATGACTTATTTAGGAGTCACATGAGTTTTGCACATGACCTATTCAAGGTCATGTGGTTATTATGTTATGCCAGTATATGAGTCACAATGGTAACTCATAATAGTTACTGATTTGGAAGTGGGTTGTGAGAAGAACAATATAAGAAGGAGGATATAACATAGTAGTTACATTAGCAAAAAAAAACCCCACGTCTGATGTATGGGCGTCGCGCCCTGACACACACCGCATTTCTCGTGCGCCCGATGCACCTGGTGCATCCTGGGTTCCATTGCAACCCCCTGTTGTGCCCTATGCGTCATGATATGTGTTGCAACATAACATTGCGCCTGGTGCATCCTGTGTCACATAGCAACGCTTTGCGGTGTCAGGACACTACCTGACATTGGGTCGACATCCTCACGACTCCTGGACATCTGCATCTCTGTTGCAACTTCTTCCCCATATCCTGACATCCGGCTATGGCCGCTGCCTCACAGGAGTACCACTGGGCATAGCCAGGCAGAGCCGGCCTTTGTCACGTTCCTTCCATCTCTCATCACAACGCCATAACTCTATCCTAACATCAACCACAGATGCCTTCCATCCCCCGATGTACCCATCCCTGCCCAGAACCTTCCCAGCATCCTGACGCGTCACCATTGTCAGTTCCTCACCGTGAGGCCACAGGGCATTGTGGCAATTTGTCGCAATCTGTGTGGTTTCTTCACTCCATCCTAGCGATGTCGGGACCAACGATGTCCCACGGCATCATCGCGACATTGGGACCCACGATGTTTCACTGCATGGTGTCATCAGGGTCCTAATCTCAAGGACTGACCAATCCCCACTGTAATTTTCTACATCATGTACTTTTAGTTGTATCTATTATTTGGTTTCTATTAATTAGTTTCTACATAGAGGTTTCTTTATACAGGTTGCAATGAAAGATGCTATAATATTCTCCATGCCATTCAACCATCCTCGATGCAGAATACTTGCCCAAGCCAACAGTTGTCACCCGACTGTCTGATCTCATGACCCCTCAATAAATCTTGTTAAATGTCCTTAAATCAATATGGCTGTTAACAAGCCATCACTGGTCTGTCTCTGGGATGAGGTGCGCCAGGCCTAGGATTGTCCCTATGCCTACTATAGTAAACTCTGGTGCATTTTCCCTTAGCTGTACCATGACAAGGCCATGGACGTCAGATACGCATCCCGAGTTAACCGCGTTCAATATTTGGACACATGCAAGCCTGCGAACTGTGTCCTCATGCATGTAGTCTCTGATTTTGAAGAGCGCCAGGAGCTTTCCAGGGAGACAGCCCCAGAGCACACCATACATATGCTCACCACCCGTCTGTACCCGAACCCAATCGTTGCGACTCGCCTGGTTCCTGAAGAGTCGGGTACCAGTAGAGCATGCCCTGTGGATGTCGTAAAGGTCAGTTTCCTGGAACGCTTGAACAGGGATTTCAAGTTGCGTTAGTAGTTCCACCGGAAGGAATCGAAGTATGGCAGGATCTTCAGGATGGCGGCGCTCGGTGTGCAGGCTATTCCAGCTATATCGAATCAATTCCCGACAGATGCTCTCCAGTGCTATACCCAAGACCTTGCAAAAATCCATCACATCGGAAACATCATCACGATGCCCCTTCAGGATCCTACTATTGGTAACTGGGGCAGATACAGAATTTGTTTTATCTAAATGTCCCACAACGTCGAAGGGAATCCAGGTTCAAAAGTCTCATACGGATCGCATGCTGGCCCACCATAGCTGTGCAGGATCTGTCTTGCAGCATCGTTTTTATTTGAACGCCGCCACCCCTCCTTGATTTGTTCCTTATGCGCAAGCTCACCAAACTCTGTGGAACACATCTGAATGTTGCCAAACTGGTATATGTGACCCTGAAAATGACTTAGTAGATGCATCTTAATGAAGTTGAAATGAGATTCCATATAGATTAGTTCCACATGTTGGTCGATCTCTTCTTCACGATTCTGCTCCTGTACCTGACACCAGTTGGATTTCGTAACACATTGGGTTACTCATGTTTTCTGATGTCGTAGCTCCCTTCGCTGCTCGTCAACCTTTGCCCATGTCATATTCAATATTCGAAACTCCAAGAAGATATCCTTTGTATCATGAAACCGATTCAGATATTGTTCCATATAATCTAAGGTCTCAGGTGTATGGCTTCGATATTGGTCCATCAAAGTGAAATAGAGTAATGACCTGACGCAGGTTAGTGCACGTTTGAATGGCAATACTTGTGTACACTCAGGCTGCCTCAATGCCACAGCGAGAACTGCCAAAGGACAACGCCCCAGGTTTCTCATCTCCTTTCCTTGCCAATCCCTAACCTCGCGGTATGCTTTTTTGGGTGCAAAGAATCCCGGGTATGGTGGTAAAGCCTTCCAGGCATCGTCAAAAGCCTGCAGTCGGGCGTCTTTCTTGAGGAATCCCTGAACCCAGTCCATGATATGCTTGAATAGTCCCAAATAAACTTTATGGAGCAAATCCGGCTTGTGCAGATCTGGTGCTGAAGCCCATTGAAGCTCATGAAAAACATTCCATTCCATCTTGATACCAAGTGCCTCAAACGTGGTATTCATGTCTCCTGACCCTGAGTCTGTCAACCCATGCTCATTTTCTTGTTCGAGACATTCATATGTGGTATAATCCCACGTCTGATATGTCTTCTGTGCATTGGTTCCTAATGCATCAGGAGGCACCTCACATTTTGGACAGGCATTAGATTTTACTCCGTGTAGTGCAACGTTTTCCATATGGTGCGCAACCCACGCGGACAAGATAGGGAAGCACCGCTGGACCTTCCCCTCTGCACAGTCAATTGAGACATCATCAAGCGCCACATCTTGCAAGGGTGACAGTATGAGTTCAAATACGCCTTATAGTTTGTCGGCATTGATTTGTCTCTGCAGGTTTTCTGCTGAAGAGGACTGTGGGAACTTGGGCGGGATGGGCAATAGTGCAAGAAGGAGAACTGCCATTGATCCAGGTCTGTTACGCCTAGTCGATACGAGATTTCCGTTCGTAATATAGACAGGCCACGCTTTCTTGTTGCCTGAGAAGTTGGTAAGAAGGGTCTGATCGGACATTCCAATTATTGGAACCAGAGTTGCACTACGTGGAAGTGTATCCTATAAACGGTTAGCCAGTGCCCTGATGAAGGAGGTTGCAAAGCAGGGTGTACCGTACTTGGACGTCCCACCACCAGTCTACTGTATGCATTTCGGCATATATCCTATGCCCATTCTGGTCATATTCACACAGCAGCGCATAGACCAAGTCATCCCTGTATGATATCTGCCGAAGAAGGTATCTGACACAGTCAAGGACGTTCTGATAGAAGAAATGCTGCATTCTCTTGCCATTGTCAACTTCACCTTCAAACTATTGTAGATAAGGACTGTAGGGGTCCAATGATGGGAGATGATTCTCCAGCATGTGCATTGAGCTATAGCTGACTGATGCAGAACTACCCAGACCGCTGAAAAAGAATTCATTGATTCAAGACTTTGAGACTTTACTCTGAATGAACCAAGATGCAAGTTTGAAATCATGAGCATTGGCAAATGGAGCACATGGATCCTGGCACAGAGTACGGTGTTCATCGTCGAACCCGCTCACATCTCCAATCGCTTCCCCGGCACCTGAGTAATGCGATTGTCTGCCAGCCATCGCTGAGGTGTTGTGGTTGAGTACTTCAGCATCAGACTCGTGCGCGATGTCATCATTCAATGCATCAGCGTCCCATCCAGTGGGGTCCAGATTAGATTCATATTCTGAATCTGGCCGTTCGTTCTCATTGTTTACCTCCAGGGTGAGGAATAGATCTGTTTTGGTGTCATTAATAGCACACACGGAAGGTGCATGTCGTATAGTAGAGGCAAGTACAATGTCCAGATTTGCATGTGCAGTTCGTAGGTGTTTCTCGTATGCGCCTGCCCGCACATCCCTTTGGTGACAAAATGCACATTTAACAGCCATCGTGAAAGTCTGACTAGTCGATCTTGAGGGTCCTGTATATATTATGAGATGCAGGAGTACTATATAGTGTTGATCTTGATGTGTGTCAGTGGAACACTGGGTCAAGGGGTTTGCACACGGTGAACTGTAACTAGTATCCAAACAGGCTTAGCACTTGTAGCTTGACGCCTTGTATTACCCCATCTTATCAGATCACCTCATCCTCTCTGTTGTAACACAAGCTACTTCCCCTTCATGGACCATCACGCAACGTCACTTCATATCATGACACTTGTGCAAATTAGAAGCTTATTTCACAAATATTAGTTACACATCACAGTAGGCTTAGGAACGTTGTTCCTGGCTACATTATCAATTGTTCTCATATTATCTTTTTTATTCTGATCCGCCACAAATCCACATATCCACATATCCGTACAGCCACATGGCCTCTGGGGTAATCCAACACAATAGAGGGCAGATACATCCCATCATAGGAATAAGGTAAGTTAATTTCTCAGAAACGATTCAGAATGGGAACCCTCATTCTGGAGATCAGGGAGGGCAGTGCCATTCACACAATCATGCATGTTCTTGCGTGTCTGCCCCCTACCGGCACCTGCCTCTGTCTGACTCCCGAAAATATGCTGCAGCAGGGACCCATGCATAGTCGAAACCAAGCCAAGTCGGGAACCAGTCCAGAGCCTTGTAAAGTGGATTAGCTTGTGACCGTGAATGCCTGCCATCGAACCCGCAGGAAAGTGAAAGCACCATTCCAAATCCAATACGCAAAACCCGGCCCCTTCAAACTGTCCCAATGGCGCACTCATCGTCCAGTCAAGGTCACTCTAGTCCAGGTGCGGCTCCGTTAAGATGTTGATGAGGCATGCACATAGGGACAAGCACTTGTTGTCATAATTGGTCCAGAGATTCCCGAAGTGATGGGGTAATAGCTCAATAGTGGACTGCATTGTATCATGTTGTGGCCTGTTAATAGCCTCAAGAAGAAACCGCTTAAGCTGTGTGATATTGTGGAATGAGGCAAGGAGCGCTTGTAGGTCTCCACGTGTATTTGAACTGACGTCGTTGGTATCCTTAGTCAAAATGGGTCCTAGGTCCTCATGTCCCTGTTGCGCCCAAATGCCCCAATGGAACACCCCACAGTGCAAGTTCGGATAGGCATAGTGTTGTGGATTTTGCAGGAGCCAATCCTCAGTATGATTGTGCCTTATGCTGCGTGGAAGCCTCAGAGGCTGAATCTCACAGTACTTAGTAATGTTGTCTGTAGCCTGCTTCACGATCCTTGCCCCAACCTCCTCACGATAGATAGCGGAGGCTGGATTGGCAAATACAACAAGAAGGCGGTGATAGTTGCAATCGAGGGCCACATACAGCTCGCCTGCGGCAATGTTGACTTGCTGATATGAGGCGCCAAGCGCATCGCATTAGCCAGGGATAGCGCTTGCAGGCCGGCCAGGTGTGGACAAGAATTGTGTGTCTCAATATCTATATTGAGGAACTCTTCGATAATGTTTCCTAAGAATGTCTTATTTGAGTGTTCCACGACATGTACTACATGACTGCTATTGCATACCTTGCTTGTGCTGAATAACGTGGAACGCCTTCTCACCCCTCCCCTTTGCCTCCTCACAGGCTGCCTGGTCCTCCCGGGTCAGGGACATTCTCTTATCAAACCAGCCTTCCATTTCGCTATCGGTCCTTCGCCTGAGCCTTGGTTGCTTGCCCTTGGGCTGAGAGAGCTTCATTGAGGCAGACCCCCCATCGACATGGGACTTCACCATAGGATAAAGCATAGTATCAATTGTTACCAGCACCTTGCTCCCAGGCCTTTGTCTTATACCGGTGGGTGTTTGGTGGTAGGGGGGACACATAATGTTTCCCAGTGTACCATTATTGGTACAATGCCGGGGGAGTTGAGAACGATGTAGCATGATATGGTGCATTTAGAATCGTGGAGCACAAGGTGGTCTGTTGAGAATACGGTCAGTTCTAGTATCGTGAGTATCTGCACTGTGGAGAGGATCCACAAACAGATGTAAACCAATCAGAATACCAATTCTCGGAACCTGAGAAATCTCACACCATGGTCCCAAAGGTATACCAGCCGTGAAGCCCTATATAGAGAGATGTACACTGGTTTGTAACTTTCTCCCTCTACCACCCCTGAGTGGTTGGTCAGAAATAAGGTTCACAGAGGTTATCCCAAGAGGCTGGTGCTTGTAGAAATTGGAACGACTTGATGGAATGGTTTGGCGGTGGGAGGACATAGCTGGAGTGGGGAGACTGGTAGAAGAGAATATGGAGGTACACAGGAGAAGGTGCGAGGATCGTGGTACAAGTACCAGTGTCACGACCGTGACGCCATGGGATGTCATGCTGTTGTGACCGTGACGTGATGGGATGTCGTGCTGTCGCGACCATGACGCCATGGGACGTTGTGCAGTTACGATGCCCCGAGGCTTCGGTAATGTAGAAATATGTTACTGCTGCCTTTTGGTATCGCATCAACAGTTCCGTGAAGATGAGAAGTTTGTATAGTTTTCTCGTGTTGTATACGATGCATCAAGTCTAATACACAGGGCTCTAGGGTGGTTGTAGGATCACTGACTATCACTCATTATTGAAGCAGAAGATTTGCCTGCAAAATAGCGTTTTCAGAGTGTTCAACATTATGTTCTTAATAATCTAAGCATTCTCAACTACAATTGAACTCAAGACTCTGGCATGAAAAAATTAGACAAAATGAGGGTGTTGTTAGGGTGGGTGGCTTAATAAAATCTAGCCACAAATGGTATTATTTACCGACACTATTGGCGCTACGGTATTCTCACCTTGCCTAACTAGCACTAGAAGTGTCTGAAATCATCTCCTGGTGTCGAGTCAATATAGCTGAACACCTGACAGACTAAATTCAAGCAATCCAACCTACTCAGGCATAGAAGTTAGTGATGAGACGGACAGGGGTTGTAGCCCAGCTGTTCCAGACCAACTTCAAACCCCAGTCCATCTCATCACTAATGTCAATACCGTAGTAGATAATCAACTCAGATGGCCAGCCAATACTAGGTGACACACCGGATGCCAAAGCAAGGGGGCTGAATGCTATTACAATTATCACATACTGTAGTCTACTGTACTGTACTAGGCACTCGAGATCGAAACATCTAGCAATGAGACACCGGGGGCATCAATCGGTATCATTAGTAGCTAACAAGTACAGGCTAAGAACTACTAGCTAAACCTACTAAACAAATTCCCAAAATGGAAAACAAAAATAAAACTTACAATCAGATAGCAAAAATAAAAAATAAAAAATAATAAATAAAATCTATAGCCGGGAAAATTATTTGGAGGCTTTCCAGACCCTTTTGCCTCGGCGGCGCACAGGCAGGGATGAACGAACCGAAGAAACCATCGCGGGAGCCAGGAGGTTAGAGCCGACCAAAGACGCCTGGGGTGCAGGGGGCGTCACGGGTGTCGGTGGCACCATCAGTGCATCGGGGGAAGGGGAGCTGTCCAGGGCCCCATCAACCCAACCATGGTTGGTTGGCTGCGATGGAGTCAGGAACTCCGCCAACCAGGGCTGCTTGTAGACAAGGGCAAGCATCATTCGATGCTTGTCTGTGTCCGAGTGCCCAGAAGGCCCGGTGTCACCTGGAGGCGGGGAGCCCTGGCTCGTCGAGGAGCCCGCTTCCTTAACCAGTTCTTCATCCTATATTGGTGATTAGCTGAGTTAACTGAAAGGAGATTAGGTTAGAAACTTACATCACCAATCACTATTGGTGACTCGCTAGAGTCCCCCTCAGACTCATCCTCCTCATTATCCTCCCCCACAAACCCCTCCGACTCCTCCACCTCACCCGTATCCTCCCCAGAACCGGCCTCCTCCTCCTCCTCCTCCACCTCAGTTTCCTCCTCCACCATGGCCTCCCCGATATCTCCAGCCTGCCCACAGCAATCCCAGACCTTGCGGTCGAAGAAAGGGTATCTGCCATGAGCAGGCTCGGGAGTCCGGTCCTCAGCGTCTCCCTCACCCAGACGTGGCTCCAGGACCATTAGGTCCAGGGGGTGTCTGCCCCAATTGGCAAGGAGCCACGCACGGATGTCATCATCTTTATTTAAAAAGATGATTTCGGCGAGCGGGAGAGGCTCGGAGGGAGCCTGACAAAGTGCGCAGACGCCCTCACTGGTCGCCCCGAGGAGATATCGGGGGCACCTGATTGCCCCCAAAACTGGCTCTTGCTTGACCACCCCAAGCAGGTTATCCATGCTCAGTGATGCCAGGACCCCCCAGGCGATTGCCTGGTCCAAGTCGCTGGCACACCAGGGGTGGCCAAGGAACAGGTGCACGAGTTCCAGGACCCCCGTCCGGCAGACGATATGGATCCTTATTGCCTGAGGGCAATAAGGAAAGTCCCAATCGGGCTGAACCACTAATAAAATGTGTTAGCATGAGGATAACAGATGATAGATGGGATAAGAGATAATGGATGGCACAGGGGAATACTTACTCTGAGGTCCCGCGACCTCACCACCACCAGCCTCCTTCCCCTCAGCCAGACAGTGCCCATTCGATATCCTAAGGTTCTTGGCAGTATCTTGCACCAAGAGCCTTAGATGGCGCTCGACTTCCCCCACGTCTTCAGCCCGGTGCTTGTCTCGAACAAGTGCGATCTGCGGTGCGACCGGGGGAAGGGAGTCAGCGAAAACGACCGCCAAATCCAGACTGGATTCCATTGGGTGGTGAAGGTCGAGGGAGCGAGCTGTCAGGTAGGTTCTCATCTCCTCACGCCATGCACTATACGCAACAGTACTAGCACGAGGTTTTGAGAACCCACACCAGCTTCTCGCATCGGCGATGTCGCCATAGCACCCCCTATGAGTATTAGTTTAGAATATGTGACAGATTGGAGTAGCAGCGTTTCACTTACGAGTTGTCCTCCACCACTGGCTCGAAGGGGGGGTTCTCCGGTGTACTCTCCTGGACAAGACTACTAAAATAAAAGAATAATTGTGAGCTCGATATCAGGAGACGCATAGACATGATGGGTAAGTGGAGGTATTATGCTTGCGCACTCTCCGCCCTCCCTCCACTCGTAACATGACCATGCAAGGCTCTGTGTTTCCCACCCTGCTGTCGGGGGTCTGGAGGCTCGACAGCGGTACGTCTAAGTGCAAAGGAAAGGTTCGTAATTATCACTAGCTAATATATCAATGGGAAATGGGATGTACTTACTTCCTTAGGAGCACATCACTTGCGTCAGAAGGACCCGCTGGAACAGAGACAACCGGACGTCTAAGTGCAAAAGAAAGGTTAGTAATTATCACAGGCTAATATATAAATGGAATGTACTTACTTTGGGGTTTGCCCTAGTCGTGGCCTCGGAGGCGCCATCAAACCTCCCACAATCAATGGAAAAAAAAAGAGAAAAAAAGGGAAAAATACTAAGCTAGACAGGGGCAAACAGGAGGTTTAGGGGAAACAGATGTACTAGGAGGGGGATGGGAAGGGAGAGGAAAGGAAGAGGTTTTATTCTTATCTTCCTCTTTGGTGGAGAGAAGAGAAGGAAAGGAGGAAAGGAGGAAAGGAGGGAAGAAGGGCTGGGCGTATATACCCTTCACACATGAGGTGCGCACCTCACGTACGCACCTCACATATGCACCTCACGTGTGCACCTCATGTGTGCAGGGTATATAAGAAACGATGCGTATGCGTTTCCTGGTTTGTTTGTACAACTCATTGTACACTCAAACAATGCTCGGACATCATCAGATGTGCGAGCATTATTTGCAGTACAATGGGGTGTACAAAGCATATTGATTTCACCAATAGCAGTGTATGAGGATCTATTCTGTATGTATATAAAATATATTTTAAAATCTATGGTGATATCTACAGAGTCTAACTTGTCACTAACTATCATAAAATAAGCTTTCAAGCCGCACAAATGACCTCTTGGCATCACTTCACTAGTGCGGCTTAAAAGCTTATTTCATGAAACGATATAAGATATATTACCAACACCTCTTGGTAGCATCGCAGCACAATGTCCCTGGCGTCGCTACAACACTATGGCCAAAAGCCGATTTTCTTTTTATATTCAAAGGATATTTGTATACCTATCATGGTATACAAATATCCTTTGAATATAAAAAGAAAATCGGCTTTTGGACATAGTGTTGTCGCGATACTAAGAGGTGTCGATAACATACATTTCTGTGTTATCGATACCTCTTGGCAGCCTCGATGCACAACATCACTGGCATCATGACAACAGTATAGCGAGAAGCCGACTTTATTTTTTTATTGAAAGCATAATTCTATACCTATTATGGTATAGAAATGTCTTTTAAATAGAAAAAGAAAATCGGCGTTTCGCCATACTGTTGTCGTGATACCAAGAGGCGTCGATAATATACATTTCTGTGTTATCGACACATCTTGTCAGCATCCCTGCACGACGTCCCTGGTGTCGCCACAATAGTACGGTGAAAAGGATATTTTTGATGTATATTCAAAAGATATTTGTATCCCTATAATGGTATACAAATATCTATTGGATATAGAAAAAAAAGTTTGGCTTTTGGCCGTAGTGTTGTCGCTATACCAAGAGGCATCGATAACATATATTTCTGTGTTGTCGACACCTCTTGGCAGCCTTGATGCACGACATCGCCGGCATCACGACAACAGTACTGCGAAAAGCCCAATTTATTTTTTTATTGAAAGCATATTTCTATACCTATTATGGTATAGAAATATCTTTTAAATAAAAAAAGAAAATCAGCGTTTCACTTTACTATTGTCATGATACCAAGAGGTGTCGGTAACATATATTTCTGTGTTATCGATACCTTTTGGCAACCTCGATGCACAACATCCCCAGAGTCGCCACAACAGTACGGCGAAAAGCCGACTTTATTTTTTTATTGAAAGTATATTTCTATACCTATTATGGTATAAAAATATCTTTTAAATAAAAAAAGAAAATCAGCGTTTTGCCGTACTATTGTCCTGATACCAAGAGGCATCAATAACATACATTTCTATATTATCGACACCTCTTGGCAGCATTGCTGCACAACATCCCCAGAGTCGCCACAACAGTATGGTGAAAAGCCAATTTTTGATGTATATTCAAAAGATGTTTGTATCCCTATAATGGTATACAAATATCTATTGGATATAGAAAAAAAATTGGCTTTTGGCGGTACGGTTACCGTGATACCAAGAGGTGTCGATAACATATATTTCTGTATTATCGACACCTCTTGGCAGCATCGATGCACAATGTCGCCGGCATCATGACAACAGTACGGCGAAAAGCTGACTTTATTTTTTTATTGAAAAGATATTTCTATACCTATTATGGTATAGAAATATCTTTTAAATAAAAAAATAAATTCGGCTTTTGGCTGTACTGTTGTGGTGATACCAAGAGGTGTTGATAACATACATTTCTGTGTTATCGACACCTCTTGACAGCATCGCTGCATGATATCCCTGGCGTTGCCACAACTGTACGGCGAAAAGCTCATTTTTGTTGTATATTGAAAAGATATTTGTATAACTATCATGGTATAGAAATATATTTTGAATATAGAAATAAAATTAGCTTTTGGCCGTACTGTTGTCACAATACTATCTTATTTGCATATATAAAATAGTGTCGTGATATGTACAGATGTCATACAGTGACATATATTTTATATATACACCCTAATTTTCCCCCACTGTAGATTCTATATTTTCTTAGGTACAATTTTCTTAGTCTCAACTTTTTTTTTTTTTCTACCTGATTTCGAAAGTTTGGTTTTATTTTTGTTTCCCATTTTGCGATTTGTTTACTAGGTTTAGCTAGTAGTTCTTAGCCTGTACTTGTTAGCTACTAATGATACCAATTGACCCCTCCCGCATCTCCTATTGCTAGATGTTTCGATCTCGAATGCCTGGTATGTGATACAAATGATACCATTTGACGCCCTTGCTTTCGCGTCTCTCATTGCTTGCCATTTCGATCTCCAGTTCCTGGTACAGTATAGTAGACTATAGTATGTGATAATTGTAATAATATTCAGCCTCCTTGCTTTGGCATCCGGTGTGTCACCTAGCATTGGCTGACCATCTGAGTCAATTATCTACTACGGTATTGACGTTAGTGATGAGACGGACTGGAGTTTGAAGTTGGTCTGGAACAGCCCAACTACAACCCCTGTCGGTCTCATCACTAACATCTATGCCTGAGTAGCCCGGATTGCTTGAATTTAGCCTCTTGGGTGTTCAGCTATATTGACTCGACACCAGGAGACGATTTCAAACACTTCTAGTACTAGTTAGGCAAGGTGAGAATACTGTAGCATCAATAGTGTGGGTAAACAATACCGTTCATGGCTAGATTTTATTAAGCCACCCACTCTAACAACACCCTCATTTCATCTAATTTTTTCATGTCAGAGTCTTGAGTCCAATCGTAGTTGAGAATGCTTAGATTATTATGAACATAATGTTAAACACTCTGAAAACACTATTTTGCAGGCAAATCTATTGCTTCAATAACGAGTGATAGTCAGTGATCCTGCGCACCCCCTCCCCCCCCTGGGGAGCCCCTTGTATAAGACCTGACGCGTCGTATACAATACAAGAAAACTATACAAACTTTTCATCTTGACCAAACTGTGCTTGAGATACCTACGATTTTACTCCAGCCTGAATCCTAACTTACCTTACTCTAACTACCCTATTACACCATGAATAAGCAACAGGCCAATACACGCAGTCAGCCAGCACCCCGAGTCGGCAATCTATACAGAGGTAGACACGACATGCAACCCAGTACCATGGGATCCGGAAAAGGGAGATCCAGAATGCGTCAAAATAGATCTCAAGACGCGTCCTCAACTTGGGATTCTTCTCCACCCCCAATTGCAAGCCTACTAGGAAGAGCACCGAAGTGCCATCAGAAGGGCACAATGCTAACCATGGCACATGCGGAACACGAAACCGAACGTAATCATCAACCAAATACCCAAACAGTGCATCTATCGGACGATAGTAGTGAGGAGTACCAAATCTCACATGGACCAGGCGAAACAGAATCAGACACCGAACCTGATGGAGAAGGCATCGATATTGCAGATGGACCGGGATCAAGACGTGATCATGGCTCACAAGTAGCTAACAGAAAGGGAGACAATCGGGCGAGAACTATATGCATTTCGACCATGTCAGGGTCTCAGGAGATAGGTCCTGCTCGGCGTACGACCATGGATCTTGGACGCATAATTTGGTGGAGAGCCTACAGTCCTCCAATGTTCCCATCATCGAGTGATGCACGGTTATCATCCCCACTGGGTAGCCTGCATGGTCCTGTGTCTGGTACTCTGATCTCTAGTCCAGCTCCTCACTCTCGGCGAAATCTAGTGACAGGTGTGGAAAGGTCCATATTAGATGATGCGAAGACTCTGATTCTACAGTACACCCTGTTTGAGCAGCCACTCCCGAATGTTGTTGCTCTGACAGCCCAGGTGCACAAAGTTTGGGATGCTGCACTTGCTAATATTGCAGATGCCGAAAACATCCAACCCTCAGAGCAGTGCATAAGTTTGGTAAGTGGACTCAGGCAGATATGACGCAATGCAGAATGCAATACTAACCTAGAAAGATACGCCAAAAACACTGTGGAGTATGATCCCAGTTTGTACATGAGGTGAAGAAAGAGATTGTGGAGTTATACAGTCTGCCTGACAATCCCACAGCTATGGCGCGTAGAGTCGATTATCTGCTGGAACAGGACAGGTTTATGTGCGACCCAAGAGGGTACAATGTTTGTCTCCACCAGATGCCTACAATATAGTGACCACTACTGGCTGTAATTGGACGTAACCCAGGGCCTGACTTTACGATTCCTTGCGCCCCAGATTCCTGAGGCAATTTTCTGCAAGTACTTTGCAGGGAAGAAGATGCAAGGTATTATGGATCCCAGGTTTCTTGCCTGCATCAATAGTACTATTATTTGCTTGATGTACACCTTAATCTGCTATATACTGAGTGCATAGCAATTGGGAATATATTACAATACCAGGGACTTCAAGCCTGAGGAAGCCGGGGGTGAGTCTCCAAATCATCCAACTGTTCATTCGTGACTGGGGTGGCTAACCTGTTACCAAACATACAAGACCTTTGTGACCAGCAAAAAGAAACTTGGGGTAAGTGCCCACGGAGGATCCAGGATATGATTATCCAAAATGTTCAAGAAACAATCAATAAGAGGGTTGCGCAAGTTCACGGGGTACAGTGGGACCGCCGTGAAGGATACCGAGACGATTGGGAAGCCGTAAGCACTGAGCTCGAGAGTTGGATATCCAACCACACTTCTACACAGCCTGTACCGTGACACACTAAACACCGGAACTTGGACCTAGTGGGACATCAGGAACATCGGAATTGGTCACCCAAAACTGACAGCTGGTTTGACTTGAGCCAGATGTCAGTAGCCTGGGAGCTTCAGTTACAAGGTTCGGGTCCTCTGAGTCCAGATGATTCTCAGGAAGCACAAGCAGCACCAGCGGGGATCCCTTCTCTATCTCCGGGGGTCTTGTTGAGCCTTGGGGATTCTCAGGAAGCGCAAGCAGCACCAGCGGGGATCCTTTGTCTATCTTGTGGGGTCTCGTTGAGCCTTGAGGATTCTCAGGAAGGGCAAGCAGCACCAGTGGGGATGTCATCGTATGCCGGACGATGACGAGCGAGGGGGTGGGACCGTCACCGAGCGTGATTAAGGGGAATTAAGAACATGTAAAGATTATGAGCAACAGATTTAATTTAGCTTACTATGACGACACTACAATAGAAACCAAAGGACGTAGTGCAAAGCAATAATCAGGGCAATATTCACCGTACAATCTATGAAAAGCTGCCATCCAGAGGGTGTCAGGGCTATCACAATGTAGTATATCGGATATCAGGTGGAAGTTGGGAAGATTGGACAATACCAGGTGCAACGTGCAGATGGTGTCAGGGGTAATTCACCACACTTCGGAAGGCATCCTGAGGAGGTCCAGACATGAAGTAGTAGCATCAAGATAAGGCATCCCGGTCGAGGTGAAATCTGGATGCATTGTGTATGTAGGTGGGGATCCAGATGAGAGGAGCGTCATGTAGAAACAATCTGGATGGGAAAGCCTGATGATAGGCGGTGCCAGTGTGTGCATCGTGAGTATCGTGGAATCCCGATGCACACAGGCGAGGATGCGACGTCAGGGCGGAAGACGCCAGAATTAGGTGTTGCCACAATGTAAGAGCTTAGGATCAAGTAGCGTCCGGACGCAACAGGCTAGGATCAGATGGTGTTAGGATGCAACACCCGAGAATCAGACATTGTTAGGATGCAACACCCGAGAATCAGACGTTGTTAGGATGCAACACCCGAGGATCAGACATTGTCAGGGCGCACCTGGCATAGGGGTCCATGTCCGGATACCATGAGTATGCACCAGGCACACGACTCGATGTCAGGATGCGACGTCGGTTCGACAGTATGTCCTGGTTAATGGTTATTGTTATGGGCACCCTGTGCATCAGACACACAGGACACACCAGGCACAAGATAATATTTTTGCTGATGTAGTTCTTCACACAATCACCTAAGTTAATTCCTAAGATATAACTTTATGACTTTATGAATATAAAACACCTTTACTATGTTTAAACAAGCTGGAGATATCTTCCTTATAGGATAAGGAAGAAGTGAATGAAAGAACTTAGTCTTAGGAAGACTAAGGATGAATATGAATGAATATAAAAACTTAACCTTACGAAGGATAAGTAAGAAATAATAAGTATAACTCTGAGTATTTATTCCCTGTTGAGATATCTAATAAAAGATTGATATATTATCATTGCCTATTGCATGGTTATACAATAGAAGTGATCTCATACGTGATCCAAACATTTGGTTGTGTCTTAGGAATACCCAACAAAATTATGTATAACAAGGGAAGTTCACTGGAACTACTAGAAGTAGCACAATCACTCTCAAAGACAGCATCAGAGTGAGGTAGGTCAGTCAGCCCTGTTATACCAGAAGAACGATCAGAAGAAAGATCTAAGTCATCGGAAGAACAAGAAAACCAAAGAATGTCAAGACCAGCAGGAGGAGTACCATCAGCAGGTGAGGGACAGGGAGATACCCAACCAATACCAGAACTAATGGCAGAACAACTCAGACAGATAATCCAAGCCATGGGAGGAACAAGAAGACCAAAGATCAAAGAACCAGAAACCTCCTCTGGAGATAGAGATAAACTAAGAAACTGGTTTGTACAACTACGAGTCGACTTTACAGCAACCGAGTGGGCTGAAGGACATGAGGAAGAAAGGATAACATACACCTTGAGCCTACTAAGAGGGGATGCAAGTAGTTGGCTCACACCATATACGGAAGGAACCAGTACAGCAACCTGACGAACCTGGTCAGATTTTGTAGATACTATGAAACCAGTTTGGGGCAGTAGACCCCAAAGGAGAGGCAAGGATGAAATTAAGGGAATTAGTACAAGGCACTAAATTAATGGCAGAATATCAGAATGCTTTCGATTGATATTAAAGGAAGCATACATTGATGAGACCACAGCAAGTGAATGGTTGTTCCAAATTGTGAACAAAAAATTACAGGATAAATACAGACACCTGAATCAGGTATTAGAGGTATTGGAGGTATTGGCAAAATGGCCAATAGAAAAAGAAACAAGGCTAGCTACCATCAGACATCTTCAAAACAAAGGAAGCAAACAACAAGAATGAGAAACCGTAAGGAATACCAATTGCACCTATAGAGCCACTGCTAGCATGGCCCCCAAGGGGGAACCAATACACCTGGATGCGACAAACCACAGAAAACTCCAGACACTACCTACTCAGGAGTTCCAAAAATGAAGACAGGAAAAATTATACTTCCAGTACGGAAACAAAGGACATTTTACACAAGACTGCAGAGTCAAGAATATCAAGATATGATCAACAGAAGTGGAAAATAAGGGAAGGGAGGAAAAACAGACTTTAAACAACAAAAGTCCCCAGTAGAAGGTGGTCTGAGAGACAACAAACTGAAAGCCATCCTGAAATCTAAATTACACTCATTACACTCGACAATAAGCTCTACAGAACTCTTGGATTACAAATCAGATCACATTATGATCAAAGTACAGCTTTATAATAAGAAAAATGAAAAATTAACAATAAATGCAATGATTGATTGAGGAGCTACAGAAGATTTTATTGACCACAACTTCGCTATAAGACACCAATTATCCCTAAAGAAAATTGAGAAACCAAGAGATATCTATATAACAGATGATACTGTTTCAGAAGTAGGACCCATCACTCAGATAGCGGAACTATCAATGGACATGGGAAACTACAGAGAGAAGACTACCTGCCTTGTAGCCAACTTAGTCAAACCTGAATTAATCCACAAATGACATAGTTAAAGAATCATGGACCAAGGATTGACTGGATAAAAGAAAAAGCTACCTTCGACAGTGAAAGATGCAAGGCTGTATACCTTGACAGTTCACCAACAGTATATGCAGTACCAGAAGAACAGGCTATAAGGGAGAATCTGGAAAGTCATATTCTATCAATCAATATGAGGAAAGACTTAAAAGAACCGGAAAGTCAGATTCAACAGAAGGTCCCCACCAGTGGACAGGATAACCAAGAAAGCCAATGGGTGGTTATTAAGAGATTAGAAAAGAATGCGACAATACCAATGAGAGTATCACATCTGGCAGCAGGTCATGACCTGCACAACATAGAAGAAGTAATTGTCCTGGCATGGGGACAAAAACTTAGTAGAACAGGAATTGCCATAGGACTTCCTAAGAACACCTATGCTCGAATGGCACCAAGAAGTGGGTTAGTGACCAGAAAAGGCCTAACCATTAATGCCGAAGTAATCAACGCAGACTATACAGGTGAAATTAAAGTACTATTGCCAAACCTATCAGAAAATGACCACAAGGTTAGCATGGGAGACAGTATAGCACAATTGATAATCGAAAAAATTGTCATAACAGACTTGTAAGAAGTACAAGAACTAAAAGAAACAGAAAGGGGAAATGCAGGCTTTGGCAGCACCGAGAAAAAAGAGGAAGAACCACTGGAAAAAGACCTCAATGTATCATTCATTTTGGCTATGGCATTTGGAAAAATGTACCAAAAAAAGGACCAGACAGGTATCCTAAGATGGAACGAAAATGAGACTTCCCTAGCAGCTACAATAATTAGTATAGAACTTGCCCTAAGAAAGGGAAAGGATAGGGTTAAATCAACAAAGGAAATAGTTCCCAAGGAATACCATGAATTCTTGGAACTCTTTGAAGAAAAAGAAAAGACAGACTTACCCCCTCATAGATACGTGGATCACAAAATTGAACTAGAAGAAGGAAAGACAGCTCCATTCATGACCCAATACCAATTAGGAGAAAAAGAGCTGAAAGCTCTGAGAAGTTATTTGGTAGAAAACTTAGATAGAAAATGGATTAAACCATATTCCTCATTAGCCAGAGCACCAATCCTATTTGTCAAAAAAAAAGATATGGGACAAAGACTATGTGTGGATTATTGAGGACTAAATGCAGTATCCAAAAAAGACCAATATCCACTACCTCGTATAAGAGAAGTATTGGACTGTCTGAGAATGGCAAGATACTTTACCCTACTAGATATCAAAGATGTATATCAGCACATTCGTATACAAAAAGTAGATGAATGGAAAACTGTTTTTTGAACCAGGTATGGACTTTATGAATATAAAGTCATGATATTTGGATTAGCAAATACCACAGTGACATTCCAACAATGGGTAAATACAGCCCTCAGCAAATACCTAGATGTTATTTGTATAGCCTACTTGGACAACCTATTAATTTACTCTGATACGATCAAACAACACTGAAACGATGTTCACAAAGTACAAGAAAAATTAAAAGAAATTGGAGTCAAACTCAAACCAACAAATTGCAAATTCCACAAAAAAGAAACCAAATATTTGGGATTCATCATTAATCGAGAAGGGGTTAGGGTAGATCCTATAAAAATAGAGGCTATAAGGGAATGGAAAGCACCAGAAAAAGTCAAAGGAGTACGGTCCATTGTGGGATTCTGCAATTTTTATCAGAGATTCATAGAAGGATTTAGCAGGACAGCCAAACTCTTATATGAGCTAACAAAGAAAAACCAGAAGTGGGACTAGAGAAAGAAAGCTCAAGAAGCCTTCGAAAAACTAAAAGAAAAACTTACCACTGCACCTATATTATGTCATTTTGACCCAGATCAGCCCATAATGATAGAAACAAATGCATCCAATTATGTCCATTCGGGTATCATATCACAACTAGATGAAAAAGGAATATGAAAGCTAGTGGCATACTGATCAAAAACCATGACCAAGGCAGAATGCAATTATGACATTCACAATAAAGAATTATTAACAATAATGCAAGCATTAAAGGAGTGGTGAAAGTATATGGAAGGAAGCCCTCATACAATAAAAATACTCACAGAGCACAAAAACGTGGTACCATTCACCACAATGAAGGAGCTAAATGGGAGGCAAATTCAATGGAGTAAAGAACTAAGCCAGTATAATATTAAGATAGAATATCGACCTAGAAAGGAAGGAGGAAAACCAGATGTGCTTAGCAGAAGGTCAGATGACCTACCAGGAGAACATGATAAAAGGAAAACTCAGAAAGAAAGGATTCTTTTGCCAAAAGAAACCATTATAGACAAAGGATATGTATCTGGAAAGGAAAAAATTAACACCATGAATACATCAGAAATGGAAACCACCATCAGAGATGAAATCAGAGAAAAAACTAGAAAAAATCAACAACTGGAAAAAATAAGGCAAGAACTTAAAAGAGGGGACAAGGAATTGCTGAAGGTAGCTCTAGGACTATGTGAATGGAGAGAAGGATGCCTTTGGTACAAAGGAAAAATATGGCTACCAGAGAACGAACCACTTTGAACAAAAGCAATAGAACGAAACCACAATGCACCACAAAGTGGCCATGGGGGAGCAGCAAAAACCATGGAACTAGTACAACGAACTTACTACTGGCCATAAATGAGGAATAATATTAAAAAATATGTCAAAAACTGTGACATGTGGCAAAGAATAAAACCAATACATTATGCACCATATGGACTACTACACCCACTAGAAATCCCTGAGAAACCATGGGAATCAATCAGCATGGACTTCATTACGGATTTAGCAGAATCAAACAGCTATGGCACAATATAGGTTGTAGTAAATCACATGACCAAAATGTCACACTTTATTCCGTGTTGCAAAGACTTGAAAATGACACAATTCATGCAACTATTTACCAAGAATATCTTCAAACTGCATGGATTACCAAAAGACATTGTTACAGATCAAGGTTCAATATTTACATCAGACCTATGGAAAGAAATAATAAAAGGATTGGACATCAACTGAAGATTGAGCACTGCCTATCATCTCCAGATAGATAGACAAACAGAAAGAATAAATTCTTCATTAAAACAATTCCATTGAGCATATGTGGAATACTCTCAAAAAGATTGGGAAGAATGGCTGCCTTTTGCAGAATTTACCTACAATAACTCAATACAAGAAACAATTAAAACAACACCATTCTATGCGAACTATGGACATCACCCCATTAATGAGCCTATGGGTCAGGAGACAATGATGAAAATATTGAAAAGAAAAGATATGAGTCAATTATATGATATAATCAGAATAGAGATTATTTCCACACAAAAGATAATGAAGGAAAATACTGATCAACACTGAAAGCTAGATCCAAGATTGGAATCAGGAGACAAAGTCTGGCTATTGGCCAAAGATATTCACACCACACAACCATCCAAAAATCTGGATTACAAGAAACTAGGACCTTATGAGATAATAGAAAAAGTGGGAAGAAAAGCATATAAACTGGCACTTCCCCCCTCAGCGAACAACAAACACTCAGTTTTCCAAATCAGTAAACTTGAACTTTATCAAAACAATCTTTTACCTTCACAATGAAAAGAACCACCTCCACCTATAGAGATAGAAGGAGAAAACAAATACAAACTTGATCAAATTATCAACTCTTGATGATATTATGGTAAGCTACAGTACTGAGCTAATTGGACAGGATATCCCCTTAACTACAATTTAGTGTGGTACTCAGCTCAGAATTTTAGTAATGCCAAACATGCAATCAAACATGTTCACTGAGAAAACCCAGGAAAGCCTGATCAAGGAAGAAGAATAAATGAGTGACAAGGACTGGATCAACCTCACAGACCTCCCAGCATCTATGCAAATTACTCCCAAACAAGGAAAGCACAACCAGAGAAACTGGACTAGATGCTTCGATGACAGATGCCAAATACACTTTACAGAGAAGGAAGGGGCCAATTATTAGCCAAGGGAACAATACCGAACACCCTCAACATTACCGCCCCTGTCCCCAACAAGGACAACTTGGGAAGGGCCAATATTCCTACCAACCTCCCCCTCCCCACATACACTGCCATTGTCACCATGTGACAACAATATCCTCCCAGGAACAAGTTAGGTGAGGTTTTCAAGGATGAAAATGAGAAGAAGGGTGGGCAAAAAATCTTGGCTAAAGGTCAGGAAAGAGAAAAACATGACCTGGGGGAAACTGATAGAAAAAGAGATCCGACCAAAATCAAGCCACTCTACAGATCGAGATATGATAATAGGCCTATATAATCAGTTAGGGCACCTACAAGAAATGGTAGAGGAGGCTCAGATAGACAAAAATCTCTTTGAAGGACAGGCAAAGATGTGGGAAAAGACAGGGAGGACCCTCCATAGGGAAAAGGCAAAGTTAGAAAGGGAAGTAAGGGTTCAATAGATAAGAGCAGGATGGGCAGAATGGAGGGTGATAATTTTGGAAGGAAATTGGAAATAAAAGAGAGGAAGAACAAATTGCTAAAAGAAATGACAGAAAAGAACAATGGGGAAATACAAAAATTGGCAAAACAATTGGACCAGTTGACAGAAAAAAGGGATGACAGACAATTGGCCTAATGGGACTTAGACCATAGAGAAGGAGGAGCTAGTATTACAAACCTAGTATGGAAAAGGGTTTTCACATGACTCATGATTATGAGTTCATAGGTTTGTAATGGTTTCATGCACATGAACAATTAGGTCATGTGAGTTTCACACATGACTTGTACTTGTGAGTCATAAGTTGTTATATTTGATTTGATTGCACAATAACTCATTTGAGTTATATGATTATTTTGCACACATGACTTATTTAGGAGTCATGTGAGTTTCACACATGACCTATTTAAGGTCATGTGGTTATTATGTTATGTGAGTGTATGAGTCATGATTGTGACTCATAATAGTTACTGATTTGTAAGTGAGTTGTGAGAAGGACTATATAAGGAGGAGGATACGATGTGGTGGTTAGTTCTTCACACAACCATCTAAGTTATTTCCTAAGATATAACTTTACAACTTTATGAATATAAAACACCTTTACTCTCTTTAAATACACTGAAGATATCTTCCTTATAGGATAAGGAAGAAGTGAACGAAAGAACATAGTCTTAGGAAGACTAAGGACGAACATGAATGAATATAAAAACTTAGCCTTAAGAAGGATAAGTAAGAAATAATAAGTACGACTCTGAGTATTTATTCCCCATTGAGATATCTAATAAAAGATTGATATATTATCGTTGTCTGTTGCATGGTTATACAATAAGAGTGATCTCATAGGTGATCCTAATACCATCTTCTATCCCTTTCTCATCCTAATCTCTCATCTGCTCATTCACCTGTTGCTTGATCAACTCAATCAATTCCTCAATGAACTTATTTCCACCAGATCGCTGACACTCTAACTCCTCTTTAACTTCTGCCAATAACTCATTCTGCTTAGCACTCTTGTCTCTCAGGACAATTGGAACACAAGATTGTATCTTCTGCGATACTTTCTGGCCAATTGTATACCTGTACCTCTCATTACTAGGAATCTGTTTGTGGGTACTGAGAAACAAAAAAAGGTGATATCCGTTTCAAGACACCACTGAGAAACAAAAACCAAGGTCGATCCGCTTCAAGACACCTATAGGAATTGGAACGGACAGCGAAGGAAAAACACTTGCAGGGCAGTCGAGCAGAGGGGAAGAAGGTCACTTCTCCAACAAACAGGCCGAAAAAAGGGGAATCGTAAAGGCAAGGGAGAACAAACACTACTAGAAGGGGCAATCGCCGCACGCACGACTAGAGGTCAAATTTATTCGTCCGAAGTGAAAATATAATTCCGTCACTGGAATTGCTACCGAAAGAAGAAAGAAAATAAAAATAAAAAGAAAAATAAACCCGTGTTCCCGATCCCGATGTCCGTCCATTGACCGCTGTTCCTCTCGTCTCCTTTTCTCGTTCCGCGTTGTCCCTTGCTCTTGTTTTTCTTTCGTTCCCTCCTGATGCTTGCCCCGCCTAACTACCAATTCCCTTGCCAAGCCATCAACCAAGCTAACTAGCAAACAAAACCGAGGTAACTAGCAAACAAACATTTCCCCTCTTCCACTAATGTCCAACCCCTGACCATTATATCAACTAACCTATCTGATCAAAACAAAACACAATTTCTAGCTAAAACCTTGCCAGTGCAGACCATTTTCCTTCCCCACAGTACCGTGAATGCTAATAATGTAGTATCGACTGCTAGCATAATCACTCTTTCCTTTGACTGCCTGGAGCTATCATCTACTCAGTAGCATTGAGTAAGTAGGTTTGTACTCATCAGGTAATGCATATACCCATAAATCACATCAGACATTTGCAACAGTAATCTATATATTAGTATAGTAGACAATCTTTGCAAGTGTATTCATTGCTATGTGGATAACCACCCCACCAGCTTTATATAACTTTGCACCTATGGACTGAAGAAGGTGAATAGGTATGAGATTGACAATTGAACTGGCATTGACTAAGATCCTTGCGACATGATACTTGCTACTCTAGGTGCAAATAACTCCCTTAGTGTAGAAATCAGCAACATCACCCAAATCAAGATCGGTAGCCACAGCCAACACTTCCTTCTCACTAGGACTCCCCTGCATTCCCACATTCACATGAACCTTCTTCCCCTTTGCTTTACCCTTTGATTGCTCATGACCTTTTGCACATTCCTGAACCAGCAAACAACATATATCCTTTTTCACAAAGGGCACCAGGTCAAAAAAGGATCCCCAATTCAGTCTAACAACAGGGGTATCCTGAAACGCTCCAACAAAATCAAACTTCTCTTGTCCAGCCATAATACATATCAGCTTCCTCACAAGTTAGCTGGCTGGTGTTTTGACCCTGTGTCTACCGACTGGAGTTTTAACCACCTCCTCATCACCATTTTGTCTCTGTTGCTGACTTGCCAGTCCTTCTTCTGCATCAAACTCTGGTGGTAGCTCACTAAAATACTGGTACCACTCTTCAGCCATCACTGCAACTCCTTCATTACTGCCATAGTCATCCTCATTTCCTTTATCCTCATCTTCTTCTCTGGTCATTTTGCAGACAAACTTCATAAGTCTTCCAAACCCACCTCTGCAGTTGTCACCTCTTGGACCTTCATTCCATCAAGTGGAGAAGATGTAGCTGCAATCTCAATGACACTGACTAGCTTATCCAGAACTTGTTATAGTGGTAGTGGTAGAGCTAGTAATATATTACTTGACAGTTGCTGATTAGTGTATACTATCATAGGCACTGGCACTTCTCTCCCAAGAACTCCATTGTAACATCTCAGTCTCAGGTAATGTAGATGTATATGTCTCTCCTCTCCGCAATTATAACAAATCAATGTATTACGAGCAGGGTAATACAATATTCCATCTGGGCTAACAATTCAAGTTAGCTACCTCACAGGACTTCTTCCATAGGGTGGACCCATCTGGTATGAATTCTGGAATGCAATAGGTGCCTGTGCATATCCCACACCATAAGACTAATTTGGCAGACCCATCCATTCTCTCTCCAGTAGACCATTCTCTGGGAAAGAAACTCATCCCATCACATGATTGGAATCTGCACTCAAGAGCTGGTGTGTTTGACTGCATCGATTTTGGAAGCCACAGCATATGCTATTAGAATAACTTGTCCTAGACTGCTCATAACCATATTGATCCTGTGGTGAGTGGCTACTGTAATTCTGACTAACTGCATAACTATCCAGTGGAATAATATCCATATCATAGTGCATTGCCACAGTCCCATTGCCAACAGGTGGAGTCTTCTGTACCTTCATCAAATCCTTCATTATGCCTTTTAACTCCTCAAATTCATTGTGAATAGAGCCATCCTTATTACTCAGATTTTTCTTAGACCTTTTCTGTGACTTCTTCTCAGATCATTTACTCATCTTCTTCTTAGATCTCCATGTATATTTCTTAGAATACCTATAAACCTTGTCATTGTCGGAGTCAGAATTGCTATCGGAGTTATTATCACTACTAGAGTCCTCTCCAGATTTACTATCAGAATTGTGACAATTGCTACTTCTACTAGCCTTCTTACCTCCCTTGATCTTCAACTGTGTTGCAAATTGCCTAATGCCTTTAATAACTTGCTGTGAACTCTCATGAGAATTGGTCTTAAGATAGGTCAAAATTGCTATATCACGTAAACGTTGACTTGTGAGTCCAACAATGTAGTACTGTATCATGATCTTGTCAAATTGCTGTTGACCAGGGGGCTTTTGACGAAGTACTTGCAGGACCTTATGCAAATAGCCAACCATATCTCAATGCCCTTGCTCAAGACTACTTATGACTGACAGGATATCTTCTTGGCCCTGGTTGTTCATCTCTGAATCATGGAACTGCTCAGTTAATACCTTGACTAACTTATCTTCATCCCATAAGATATCGTCCAATAGCTGATGGATGAAATTTCCTGCCACAGATCTAATCAGGCATGCCATGCATATCTGGCCAACTCTCATCCTCTTTGACTTCTCTGTGTTGCCATCAAACCCATCTCCCATTCCTGTGAACCAAGACTCCATCCATGCCAGAAATGACTTAATATCAATAGTGTCATCACCCATAAAGGTAATATTAGGAGATGGGCAAGAATATCCTATGATCTTTGATACTAGAGGGAAGTAATCTGATCAACTACTCAAACTACTCAATAATGGTGGTGATAGGTTGTCAAAAAATGTAGGTGGCACAAAGTCTCTTTCCAGGGGAAAATGAAATTTGTGTTCATCTTCTTCAGTAGGTTCCACAGCAACTCTCTGCAGAATTGAATGCCAGTAACCATACTTCTGGTAGTATATAGTATCGACTATCACTGGTTCCATATGATGAGGTCCATCGATACTGACTTTCTCAGACTGAAATACCTAGCCTAGGCACCTGGGAATAGGATCACCCAAATGTGCTTGAGAACTACCGAGATCTGATATTGAGTCCAAGGCATGGAAAAGGCTTCTCTCAAACTCAGAAGATGGTACCAATGAGCAGGTAAACAAAGCAGACATGTGAAAAGAAATGAAACTCTGTCACAGGGTAGTGTGGGATAGCGAATCATCAAATTAAACACCAATCTATTTCAGAGTACTACTTTATTGATGGGGGTTTCTGTTTTCCCATCTGGTGGATGGTGTTTCAAATATGCTGTGACCCACAATGTTTTTCTAGGTGTAACCATCTAATAAACTGTACAATATCTCAATGATAAATTGACCTGCAGACATATCATGTAACTCAAGAAAGAAGAAGAAGGAAAGGAGGGTGGGACTAGACCCAATTGAGATAGAGAGGAAATGCTGTTTATTCTGTGGTTGTCTTGTGGTTGTCCTGTCTATGCTAAGGAAAGAAAACGAGTTGCCACGACATAGCAGAAAATCAAGTGCCAAGCTATCTACCTAACCATAAGGGTTTGCAGGGTATAATACTCAACCAAATTCAGCAATACAACCTCCGAACTAGATACCACCCCTCACCGGTATCGAACGACTGAACTTTATATTTTACAATAACACCCTGGTTGCTAGTAACTTGCTGGAGGTCTACTATACGAGAAACCCAAACACTCGTATATTTTGAAGCTACCATTTAATATGACCTCTTGGAAGGTCGTCCTGATCATGGTGCATCATGTATGTGGCCTCGAGTTCGGTATCTCATGACAACATTCAAATTGTTGACGGTTGAAGACCGTGCTCATGAGCTAGCTTTCTGCTCATAGCTCATTCCCAGATCTAACATCAAAACAATATCGTGGTTTCGTTCATATCATGAGAGTATGTGGAGGCGCCATTGTCAAACTTAATGGGTAAGTTAACCCGCATACCGTATTATCTTGAATAAGAGAGAATTGTCTCAGGGCGTTGTTTTTTTTTTGCTGTTGCTTTCTCCCGTCTCCACCTTAATAGGAAAGTCAGACGTCCTGAGACAATTCTCTCTTATTCAAGATAATACGGTAATTTGGACCACCTTTACCCGGCGTGCGTCGTAGTGGTACTTTTGTCACCGCCAAGACCCTACCACAATACTACTCTTCCCACGAGGACTTTGCAAACGGGGGTGTACTCGAGTACAGAATACACTACTAGTACAGGATGTGACGGATGACTAAACAATTAAGGTTCTGCCGGCTAGTGACTCGCTGTGAACCGGATCGTCTATATCTTCGCGGTAGGCGGGTTGTGTTCATGAAATGGTGAATTATTTACTTTAGTTATATTCTTTGACCACTTTAGTTAAAAGGGTCCTTTCAAAAGAGATGAAACGGAAAGAAAAAAGTAGAACGGAGAAAGTAAAAAAAGGGTTGAATTGTGATTAGTTAGCGTCAGGGTTCAAGAGATTGATCTTTCCACCCCTAGCAATTAGAGATTGATGAGCCAGCGCCATGGGATGAAAGCCCAAACACGAAATAGAGGATGATTACTTAATGGTGATGACGGAAATGAATGGGCAAATATGAACACACAAATTTGGAATTTATGGGTGGGCTTCCATAGCTTAAACTTACAATCGATTGAGAGCAGCTGCGCAGGTTGACTGCAATGGGGCGCACCTTATGTGAAGCGAATTTAGTACTTGAGCAGAGACTCAGGACAACTAAGCGTGAATATAAGTGCAAACAAAAGTGATAAAAGAAAGACAGATAAAAACTAAAGAAAGAAAAATAACAACAGAGGGACAACAACCACAACTAGAGACGGACGACCAACGGACAAAGACAGACAACGGACCAACCGCGATGACAACAATGGACGAAGACTATGAGAACAATAACTGAAAACATGACCCTTTTACCTCCAGATTCCTTGCACCTATTTGCCGCACATTCCATCCCCGGGCCGTTCTCCCATTCTACCATATCAAACCACATTTCCGAATAATCTGATATTTTTCCCCACTCTCGAATAGCCTGGGGTCTAATGCACGGCTAAGCGGTCGCCGATGGTCGTTAGTGAGAGATTGGGTGACAGTTGGGTATAGTCGTTACTAGTCATCAAGGGTAATCGGTACTGATTGTGATCTACGGTGAGGAGCCTAGCGAGCTCATTTCCCACAATTATTAGTCAATATTAAACCACGGCTATACTCGGCGAAATACATTCTCCAACACGCAATTCTAACATCCTTTCCGGGATTACCGTCATTATATCCTCTCGCAATCTACCGTTCATGGGATGGCGCTCGCTGTCCAACTCCAGCTTCATCTCCAAATATCGCAGGATATCATCACGACAAGGACTTACAAGTGTCATCACTGCCTTGGCGTGATATTTCGCAACATTCGTTTGGAGATGAGGTCTCGCGGTCAAAAGGGTCGTGGTAATCGGTGATCCCTGAAGACCCTTTTCCCGAGCTAAACGAATGACTAGTGACTCGCGAGATTCTTCGTGTACTGATTCCATCGACGCAATCCAATGTCTTCCGAATTGACAAATGAACAAGATCTTATTTCCCAATACAAAGCAGGATAATTGGTGGTCTATTAAGTCGCCGTTCATGCGAGCACAATTTTGTGATTGGGTAACGCTATTGGTTTTCTCCGCTTCTCTTTTTCTCTCTTTTCACCAGTCCATGACTTTTGATATGCTTCTGGCTTCTTTTTTTACCCCTATGTGCTCTTTTGACCCTTTACTACACCATTTTTTATCTCCACTTTTTATCTTTTCTATCTCCTCCGGGAATTGTCAGCTATGAATAAGCGCAGCGAGTGAGCATTGATGATACCATTCGAAGACAGGGAAGTCATGGTCAGGGATTTCAAATGTTATATGGGTAAGTAGGTGGTTACCCAGGTGAACCCGTGGCTTTGGTGGGCTGGGTTGGTTAATTGCTTACCCGGGCCTGCTCATTGCAGGCTTGGATAAGTATAGATCAAGCCGCTTGGTAAAACAAGTTATTAGAACATTAAACCATTACACAAAACAAGGAACAAGATGTCATAGTGAAACCCCCTTCTATCTCTTCACCGGTCTGGGCCGGCGATATATTCAGAGTTTGTGTGCAGCAGAAGCCTCGTACGTAAATTAATAGAGCTCACACACGCGCTCTCAGGTCTGATCATCGAATGATATTTGGAGAATATCCCTTGGAGCCCAAAACCTACCTACGTACTAGTCACAGACACGGCCAGATCGTGATCGAGTTTTTCCCGATTAGAGCATGCTCGATCACCTCGATCATAGGGGTCCCTCGGTCACAACTTGATCAAGCAAGACCCACCTGATCTGGTCGATTTTCTCACTCACGGGTACTGCTCGATCGTGCCCGACCATATTCCAGTAGACTTGAATATGCCCGAGAATACTTAATCATGATCTACCACTCTCCTTTATATCTGTCACTGTAATCATGTAATGTCATATATTAGAATCAACTCTGTATACCGTTTCCGCATGCTCATCAAGATGCGGCTTGGAATAGCAGAGTATGAGGGAGGAACTCGCAGAAGTATTGATTGAATTTGCAATACTAGCATGGGGTATTGAAAATCAGATTTCGCTGAAAGCAACGAAATAAAGTTGCTATATCTATCTTTTTCAAACACATGACAGCGATCATAATGGAGTAAAATTGATGATAATCGACTATACTCGATCATTTGATCAGGGTCAACCATTTCCATCGATCATTCGATCATGAGGTCCTCTCGATCAAATCATAATGGAGCAGAAACCTCATGATCTGCTCGATTACGCTCGTGTCCATCGCTACTGCCCACTGTGATCAGCCCAACATCCATAACTAGGAAAAGTTTCCTAGTGGCACTATCAAACCATGCTTCTTGCTACAGAGTCAGATTACTCTCTCGATATCTCCCGGCATCTTGTGACTATAGTTTTTTGTCTCCGCTTGACAAATATTAGACGTCAAGCTACTCTTCATTTCGCAGCTCGACATAATGCTCCTAAAACTACGATATCCACGAGAGATTATGGTTTGTAGAGCGCTCTCTCCTCTATTTTCGCGTCATATCTCACGAGTGTTACAATAATCTATTGAAGTAGAGAGCCAACCGAAACTGTTTTCAGAATGAGCGATAGCTTAGATGAACGCCCCACCACCGACGCATCTACTAGATTCACGCGCCTAGGGAAAATTATGTTGGAGAGCCGGGAAGCCTCTAGTATATTCACTCCAACTGCAGTTAATCTAATTGCTTTGACTGAGTCATAAAGCTTGGAGAATCTGCATCTTGACATAATTCCCTTTTTTAGGATGATAAGAATATTGAATGATAAATTGTGATCCTCCTGAAAAAGCTAGCTCCGACAGGATTAATTATTTCTCTTAAAGCCTACCTTGAGCGTTATAGATGACCCGCGATGGCCCAGCACCCGTAAAAATATATAATACTTCAGTATCACAAGCCACCTTTCCTAATCTTACCCTAGTAACTTGGAGCGTAATCCTCTTCAGGACCTCAAGAGATACTCTCCTCCTCGAACATAGCATATATACGCAATTCTCTGCAGTTCAAATCTTCTCATTGCTTAATATTCTTTGAGCAAATAATAGCCACCTGTTTCTCCGAAAATCCTCCAGTTAGTTTCATTTCACTGCCCTCTTACCATTACATAATCATCCCCCCTGTCACTCGATCTCTTCTACTTCCTCATGGGGACTCTAGGATGCAAAGTTGCTATGGTTTAATTCTTAAAATTAGTCATGCCTATTCATAGCAGCCGGAGCGACTCACTGAGCTCACACTGAGTCATTGAGCACTAAGGATATGCGGGGGATGTGCGTCTGCTACTCAAACGAACGCTAGCTGCCTATCCATGACTCCTTACTTGCCCTTTTTCACATAGACACCGGTGACTACGTCGCCCATGTATGGTCCGCCCTATTTTTTGGAAGTAAATGTACAATGACCCTTATAGTACGTACATCCTTGTATTTCCATTATCAATATCATCGAATTATATGCGCAACGAAAAAGGGTTCATTGGACATTAGTGGTATCTTCAGGATTTTAGATAAGGCTATCGCATCAACACCCTCACTCTCTTGTTACTTCGTTCTCCCCTTTTCCCTTCCGCCATCACCGCCAAGATTCCCCACCACTCCGTGAAAGGGATACATTATAATGCGGTCATCCCATCCCATCCTCACGATGCACAATTCCATCGTCTCCAGACCAAGAAAAATACACTATTTCTGCACCTTCGACTCTCACGTTATCTCCCGTCTTGCGCCATTTCCAGTCCCAGGATACCACTCAGAGCTGAAACATCACCCACAAGCCTAATCTTAGACGTGCTTCTGCAGAGGTTTGGCCCTTCTAGACCAGGCAGGCAGCTCCCAAAAGCCTTCGGTCTAGCCCAAGAAGGTACTCCAAAGAAATCTTAGTACGAGTGATACCCGATGAGCCCCGTAAAAAATAATGCCCCTTCCACGGCTGTAGCACCATACTAAAATGTGCAGGAAAAGAAAAAATCGTTCACACGAAGCACTTCTTTCCATCTTCGGATACTATCTCCGTCTCGCGATACTTGATATAGCAATCCCCCCTCTCCTCCGGCCCCACCTTTGCGCTTGTAAGTGTTATATCAAGTGTGCGCCTGAAGAAATATTGCGAACGAGCGCTGTGCGGACAGCCAGAAAAAAAAACCTGATATTGCGCAATAAACCTATACCCCTATGACCGCTCAAGCCCAAATCCTGTTTTTCAAGCGTATATAGTAGTACCCATAAGCTTACAGCACACCGAGAGGGCGATGGACAACCTCACAGTAGCCGGAGGCCTCGGAGGGGAAAAAAAGCAAAAGCTGGTCCGTGCTTTCAATGCGATTCTACCTGGCGCCGGAAAGTGTGGTGGTGTCGCAAGCATCACATGTGGTTAGGTAACGTCAAAATAAGACAAGTCAAAAAAAAACAGAAAGCCTCTACACCACCTTCCCCGCATTTCTTTTATAGTACCCCGTTTAGTACAGTTAGTTAGTACCACAAAACAAGAGGAAAAGGAAGATGAAGAAGTAGATTCCTGAGGTCACTCGGTGGAGCACAACAAAAAAGGTCACACTGTAGCCTTGTTCGTTCCCATCGTACCTGCATGTCTCAGAAGCACAGTACTGCACACAATGCTGTACATTGTAAAAATAAAAAACAAAGCGATTTACCAATTTCCCATTCCTTCGCACAGGACGATCCTCGGCCAAACCCCCTCCGAGTCTGCCATAAGAATCGTACATATGATGCTGCGTATCTTATTTCCGTCATATAATACAGTACGCGTGCGTCTGGATTCCTGCGGGTTGTGGGGATTCCGAACGGGGAGGGGGGGCGGCCGGCCAATGAGGCGGCTGGCAGATATGCAGGATATCATATCACGGAAGGTCTTGCTAGATATAGAATAGATAGATCTGCATCCAGTATCACCGCTCTTCGCACCTGCTAATGGAGTTAACGTGCAGGCATAGAGGTTAGGTCCTGGGATGCAAAGGCGGACTGGGGAACTAATGTAGATATAAATCATGATTGCAGAACACCGTTAATCGATAGGTAGTTGGCGCTTCTGCTCGCTCCCCGTTGAAATGTACACTCAACCGTCATCGGCCGGGAAGTAGAAAACGAGTCAACCGCTATACGAGTGAGATTGTATGAAAGTCTAGAGTAGGATCAATATGATAAATTCACTTTCATTCACCTTATTTACCCATCGACTCAATACAATACACCAATCATAAATGCACCTTCGTCTATGGTATCCCCGTAGTATCAAATATGGGGACTGAAGTCTTCTTCCTAGAATAGGAAATGATGGTGTTCATTGTTCATCCTGAGCAAGAGTGGATATTATGGGATGGGACTTTGATCGGAGCGGTGTAGACAGGCCCCCACGCTTCTAAATGGTTGGCTATCCCTTAGTCTGGCAGAGCGCCCAAGAAATCGGTGGATTAAGGTCTCAGTTTGAAACTCTAGCCATTTATTTCCAGTTAAGGAAGGATACTTTCCAGATCTCGTTATTTTCTTGACCAGATCTCTTAGGCGCAGCACCCGACAGACTAAGCGATACGGTATGGTGCCTGCACCTTAGAATCGACCTTCACGACAACCAAATTTTCCCAACTTTTCGACAAACAACATCGCATGCCATTATTTTACTTATCCCTTCCGTACAATGATCCTAAATCATATAGAGAACACATTTACTGAGTGGATTTCATTCTGGGGGGGTGGTTCTTTCTATAATAGCCCTTAAAGTGGAGGCAAAATTTGAGTGGAGCCGGGGGGTTGGCACATGTTTGGGAAAAGAACGTTTTGGCTGAGTAATATACCAATATATTTCCTAAAGCAGTAAGGACTCATACTGCATTGGGACTAGTACATTGACACTGAGGGTCGATTCTAAGGTGCCGGCACCATACGAGCATTCGCTTGGCTGAAAGGGTCGCGGGATGAGCCGACGTCGCTTAGTGTGGAATATTTCCCGTACAGTACCGTTCTCCACGGCAAAAGCGAGCACAAGATAACGAGAATGCCCATACAAAAACTCCCTGTCCTATACAATCAGTATGGCCATTCTCGCGTCACTGCGTTCTCGCTTTGCCCTGGATTACTGTACCAGTTCTGTTAAGCGCTCAGCCACAATTATGGGGATGATGTTTCGTGGATCTGCACATGGAAGCCCGCTCACGTCAAAATGTATTAGGAACACTTCCGGAATTTACATGCACGACCAGAAAGCACCGTACCGATTGGATGAGCCACCGCTGAGATTAGCGAATACTAGGAGAATTGTGCCTTAAGCTGTGGCATCACTGTTTTCGGATTACAAGAAGACATGCTTGTATCTACCGGTATCTGGTTTGGGTACAATAGTATGCGATAACTTGACAGTGAAGAAATCAATAGAACTCCTTGCATGTATTTACTATGGTTCATTTCATTCTGCTATCCCCAGGGTCCTGATGGATCGCCGACTTCCTACTCTTCCCTTGCAAGATTCTCGATGCCACTGCCCAGGGCGTTTTTGACTGGTTTTGGAATTAGTATAGACTTCGGGCATAGGTTGTGAGCAAATGTCATACCCGTATTGAGAACACTACCGATGGCTTGGCCTCCCTTCTTGATCTCACTTTCCTGGTTCTCGACGCGATTTCCGAAGGCACTGTTTTCGACACGGTTGTTGTTATTTTGGTAATTTGAACCTCCCCCAGGCTCCTGGTTGAGACTGGAGGACTTCTCGTATGCTTTTCCAAAAGTTTGGATGCTAGCAGATACAGCAGATTTCAATATCCGACCGGGATCATCCCCCGCAAGACCCCCACTCCTCTCCGAATCCTGACTCCCGTAAGTACCACGGGAATAACTATTCGTTTCCTCACGCTCCTGATTCCCATAGCCACGCGCCCAAGATTCAGTCCCCCCCCGGTCCCGATTCGAGCTGCGGTTCTGATTGTACCTCCCACTATCGTTGTCGTCGTTTAACCTGGTGCGGCGTTCGTTGTTGTTGTCATCGGAATAACGCCTTCCGTAACCCCCTCCTCCGCCACGATCACGCTCCTCTCGACCATACGACTCTCGCTGCTCAGCATCCACGCCATACCGATTGTTGCTATCTCGCTCTTCCTCATCTTGCCGTTGACGGTACCGACCACTGGACAATCCGTTATCGTAACCGCGGCCGCTGTTTTCTGAGTCCCTGTCGTTTCGGTTCGACGATTTGTAGCCGGCGGAGTGAGCCCGGTCGTTATCGCGTGTGATATCGCTAAATCCTCCGAATGACATTGTTGCTGTTTTATTGTTGCAAGAATCAAGATGCTTTTTCGAATCAAAGAGATGGACAAAAGAGTAAATTTAGGGGTAGGTAGGTATGGGGTGGTTGAGATTTGTTGGAAGACGGTTGGTTCCAGATTTCTTCATATTGACGAATTTAATTGGCTGTTTTATTATTAGTGAGATGGAATTTTGCTGGTTGTGGGAAAAATAGATTTGTCTTGGCATAAATCTGATATGATAAGCATGCTTTTAACTCGTCCGACGGCGCCCCCAAGCCCGGTAACCAAGAATTACTACTACTGGAGCAGTGGCATCTAATAGCTCTCAAGAATGAAGATATCCCTCTACCGATACAGACAAGGCTTCCGACCATAACGTATTCCACGCCAAAGCGAGCCATCTGCAAGTTTGGGCAAAGTAATTGGTTGAACCTCAGCTGAGATTTAAATAGTGGCTAGTATTTGGGTGGATGGCTCACTATGCCGGGCGCTCGCTATGGCGTGGAATGCGGTATCTGACAGGTTTTTGCTTCTCAATATTGAACCGTCAGTTTGCACGAAGGACGGACAGATTGGGTTTCCCCTATTCTGCAAACCATAGTCTATCGATATAAACATTTTCGCCTCAAGTTAAATCCGAGGCTGAAAACATTCATTCTCCATCGAAAACCCTGGGAGATTGTAGACATAGCCTATCTGTTGAGATGCGGTGCTACCAAAAATTTCAATATTCGGTGCCCGCAGGACAGACGCTCTGGCCTATGTTACACGATCGCGTCACCCCCGTGTTAGGGATCAAATACAGATGGGGGCGAGTCCGAGGTCTGAACCATGGAACTCAATAGCACGGCCACAGAATATGCAATCACACCGTGCAGATTCCCAGTTTCCCCCTACCACAGAGTGTTAACAGCGAAGCCTTGTCGTGAACAAAGATGCAGCTTCGAGTGAGAAATCATGATTATTGGCTGAGCTGACGAACACTAGACTACGAGAAGATAGGGATAAATATTGTCTGTGAAAATTGTTTATTTTTATGGACAGATAAAACTAATAAGACAGTTTACATAATTTTAATAATAGGGCGTGTGGTTCATTCCTCAATTGCTGTTTTGCCTGTTGACATGTTTCGTGCAAGATTCACCACTCCTGAGGCCCGAACCCATGGCTACGGGGCCATGCGACGATGGTTCTACAAACCGTCAGTATTGCCAGCCCGGCGATAGCACCTGGTATCATATCTTGACCCATGGCATTGCGGCTCTTTGTACCCCATGACTCTCATGCTATCAACCGTTCACGCCTCGATGACTCATGTTCATGCTACCGAAACACAGTCCTCCGCTAAAAAGTGCTTCGTTTTCGCTTCTATCCGTTGCTCTGTATTGCCTTAGTAGTTTTCATTCTATCTACAACTTACTGGACCAGTAGCAATACCCCCTCATCCGCTCTACCGGGACGGGAGTGTTGGGAAAAAAAGAACAGGGTGATAGAAACCTGCTATCTTACTCGTACAGCCCCTCAACAGGTTTGCGTTCTATTCAAGCTCCCAATCAATAACCATAGTTTGTAAATGGCCTTCTAGATACAAGATAATAATTACAATCCCCCCTCGGAAAATACCTCAGGGAACTTTCCAAAATGATGGCTGCAGGATTTCCCCAGTAGATTTTCTACCTGCACAAGGCCGCGAAAACGTTACTCACCGACCCCAATCCTTCCGAATTTCACATGGAAATTGACAGTTCCTGCCCGATTTTCGATTCGCCCAGCGGACCTTTGTTCACCGCCTCAACTCTATTTACCCATTGATATTTACCTGTTTGGATTGGCTATAGCCCTTCAAGTCTATAGCCAGTGTGTTTCAGCTAACTTTGAGGCGAACATTGGAAAGGTCATTACACCAGACAAGAATCTTCGCTCACTTGATATCGGAGTGGCGAGAATTAAAATTCCGCATGACATAAACCTTTGTGTGTACTATCGCCAGACATGTATAATCTAGTTGTCTGTGATATGACAGGTTATTTTAAAAATGAAGATCAGGGTAGGAATTCCAGGGATCCAGAGTTGCGAACGAAGGGTCAAATCTTGGGCTGATAGGGTATCGGTTCTCCGATACCGGGCCCACACAGGTGATGTGAATAACCTTGAAGACTAATTTTGGATTTGCAGCAGCGAAGGAGTATAGAGCATTTAACTCGCAAGCTTGGCTGAAAATTGAATAAAATCCATTCATTCAGTTAGTGAGCAGAAGATACAACAACTGCCGTCCTTCACTTGTGGTCCACGAGGACCGGGTGCCTTACCAAAGTGGGGGTTCCAAAGGGGAAAATTGAAGTAGCCTATTATATTCCTCCTTTCAGAATTAGATTTGTGAACAGCCCTACGGGGGTTACTGAAATATCTAATTACATACTAATCTCTCCCGGCAAGTTGTCTATCCCTAGTCTCCCGCTTATTATAGTCTCATAGACCCAGTCCTGGGGTTCTGTCGTCAACCGGTACTGGATACAAACCCAAACCTTAACCACGGGTCCCAGTGCCACAGCTCAGCAATCTCAGCCACACTTTGGAGCGGTGAAACAGTTTAATTCCCCGTTTTCCTCCACCTCAACTAATAAATAAAAATACAAAACACCCGAGCTTGGGAATAACAACCACAAATGCTAGGGCCTCAATATAGGGTGGTAGATATTCACCAGCTCAGAGCACAGGTGACTGTGCTGGTATGAAAAAAAACGCACTTTTTGTGGCTCGCAATGCAGTGTTATTATTCGTAAATAAACGCAGTGGTGTGCGGAGGGGAGTCAAAAACAAGGGTGAAAGATATTGAACAGTCGGCGAAAACGTGAAGTGCTTGCTACGCTCTTAACCTACATTAAATTACTTCTACTCTGTTACTTAGAAATAATGATGGTTCGGTTTCCATTAGTAACTCGCCTTGTAAGGCAGAATATAAAAGGGATAAGCCTCGCGTTAGTCGCGTCTACAAGCAGCATACATACTCGCCGAGCCTAGCGGAGAATCCCGTGGCAGAACCTAACAACGACTGCACTGCATAGTAGTGAAGGATAAGTAGCAAGAAAGATAGACACTAAGTGAGTGTTCGTATACAAAAGGAGCCTCAAGTTTCTTAACTATCATACTGCGCAATAAACTTGTGGCACGCTGTGCTGTACCGGGATCTATGCTTACCCGCTGCTTACCCTCTCCCTACCTAACTGGGCAGAAGCTCCCCCGGAACATGCCAGAATGTTCTTTTTGGTTTATTTTCATCACGAGAAAAAAAGAATCAAACCACGTTCGCTATAGAATTAGGACAATCTTACTGCTTTTCAAACAATACTAACTTCCACGTTCCTGCATATGCACTTCCTCCCCCACATCTGTATCACTGGATGTTTTTCCAATATCATGTATGGCAAAGTGCAACTACGGGTTATGGTACGGATAGGATGAGATATCAGCTGATGAGAGTGATATCAAGGCATCTTTCCCTCTATCCCTGGTCAGCGGACCTTTGGCCGTAAGGATAGTAGGATACGGTAGTCAATCAGTGGCTGCAATTCAAGCCTGTGGACAGGAGAGCCACAAATGAGATTCATCTAGGGATGATATTTTTTTTATATCCATTGGAATATTTGTATAATACCTGCAGGGCAAAGCTGGAATCGGTCATTACAACAACCCGGAGAATGGGGGAAATATTAACCAGAAAGTGACCGGACGGTCTAATTAATACTAGGTGCCTTGGGCCTTTTGAGATCATGACATCCCTGAGATCTCAAACCGACAGTTACCTCCCCGCTGCCAATACTATAGGGAGAGACAACTTGCTGGACGTTGAGGCGAAGAGGGCAGTACAGTGAGCCGCAGCTCGGGGGACATAATGGCATGTATCCTCCGAAAGCGCGACGGCGGTAGATAGTTATCCCAGGAGTAAAAAAGGTTTCTGTGTTACCTCCGAGTGAGAGAATGAAGCGAACCTACGGAAGCCATTCCAGTTCCAGGTATGAGGGAGTGTATCAGATCCCAACCTCTAATGTAAGATTCTTGGGATATATAGAGGTTTGGATTCCGGGACAGAAACGACGTTCGTAGTCTCGAAGCACATCCTGTACACTTGTGTATCTGACTACAGTATCGACATAACCCCTCTATATATTACCAGCGACTTTTCTCGTCTCCGTTTTACTCTTCATTGGATTTTTTAAAGCATATTCTTCCCTTTGTCTTCTATAATTCCTGCTCAACGAAGATATCATCTTCTCAATACTACTTAGAATGGAGGGATCGCCAAGCTCTGCCCATCCATCTACTGAAGAGGTCAGGAGGGAGTTAGAAGTCACGACAGACCCCATGAGGAGGCGGCAGCTTCAGAACAGGATCGCACAGCGAGTTTATCGTCAGTTTGGCCTTTACGCTTTCATCTATTTGCGCTTCCTGTCCCTTTAACCATCTCTCCGATAAATACTTCTGTTGAAAACAACTGACAACGCTGGGCTCTACAGGTCAGAAGCAGCGTATCCGCATCACAGAGTTAGAAATCCAGGCGGCAAAGCTTCAAAAAGAAACCGGTATAGCGGAAGGCACAGAAGATACCATCCCCGCTGGTTCCCGGCCCGAACGAAACCTTACGAAGGAGCAGCAAGAGGTATATGGAAGTTGGCAGTCCATGGCAATAACATACCCCTTTTCCGTATCCATTACCGAGCGGCTCTCCAGCGGGGCTTCCGATATTTTACTCGCGCCAACCCAGCCGTCCCTTTCCCGTTCCTCCAGCGCAAACCTTTCCACCATCCCCAACTCGAGTATCGATTCTGGACTCAGAGCTATTGGATTCCGCTCCCAGGCCGCATACACACTATCCACGGATATGCGCTTGATATACATACATAGCGTCACCATCAACACCGCCGTACTCAGCAATCTTTCCATCCTCGGTGTCACCTCAGAGGAATATGTCAAGGACGATACGCTTTCACCATTTCTATCCACCCCCAGGTCCGTCTTGCACTCCAGGATTTCGCTCCTGGATCAACGTGCTCCACATCTAGCACCGACTACGTTACAACTTGAAGTTCGCCACCACCCGTACATCGACATCATCCCCTTCTCCGGCTTCCGCGACAATCTCTTGTACGTACTTAATTCTGCCCCTGGCACCGTCGACGAAGACGAGCTGTGCACGGACATCGAACGCTATCTGAAGATCTGGGGGAGGTTGACCTGGGACGCGAAGAGCTATGAGTTCGAGCCGGAGTTCTTGGAGAAGTGGAGGTGGTTGGTGGACGACGAAGTCCTGTCTGTTACCAATTTCTGGCGCGCACAAAGGGGGGAAGGGCCGCTGGTGTTTAATGATGTCCTCAGGGACGATGACGATGAGTGAGTCTTATCATGCGGGCGTTTCACATAGAGGTATTAGACTGTATGCACCTTTAGATGCTTATCTTCCCCTCCATTTTTCCCTTTAACCATTTTCAACTATCGTTTTTCTGTTTTATTGTACTGTGGCGCTCGACTTTCCCAGGTGGATTGCTTGTTTGAGTGACTGCTTCATTTTATTTTATTTTTTTATTTTTATCTTTTATTTAGAAAAAAACTGTGTACACTACTTCTGTGGATGTGCTTGTTTGTATTCTCATTTTGCATTTGTTTTTGTGTTGAGGCCTCCCTGGTGCGATGTACTAGACATTTGCTTGCTTGTTCTTGAATAAATCTTATATCGCAGATGACAAGGCTGAAAGTTCTGCATAAGTCTTTTGGTTACTATTCATGACGGACTAACCTGTTTTCTCCAAAAAGTCCGTTCGAGTTTGACACATCGACTTGAATGTTCTTTTACCATCTCAAGGATAGACAAATACAAGTAATAACCTGTGTGCGAACCACACATCGTCGCTAGTGAGTGTCCTTTGCCCTAAACCCTATCTCCCTTATTCCTTTTTTTTTTACTCCGTCCGTTGTTAGCCCACCATTATAGAATACTTTGCAGGACCAATAATCCTTGTCACCAGTGTTGCGTAAGGACATGCTCTCCAAAATAGAAAGTCTGTCCTCGGCCTTTACCTACGCTATATTAACAGCTACGCCACACCATGCTTGAAAGATTTTACTTACTTCTCATTACTTGCCAGCAGCAGGGCCAGAGTTAGTGGTTTTTAATTTGAGAGGTAACTATCCCCAGAATCTTCTTATTGTCGAGCCTGCCAGACGAGAGGAATTGCCGCGTTGTCACTGGCGGCTATACCTCGGGGACAGACATTTTATTTTGGCGAGTACCAGCCACACACACCTTTCTCCTACCATCACAACCCCTCACTCGAACAGTTTACCCCCTACCCACCCACTAATCCCCAAAACCATCATTACCAAAAAGGCCCCAAAGAATTCCCTCTCCAAAGCCCACTAGTCAAACCTCCCACTCCCAATCCGAACATCCACCTCTCCCGACTCCCGCCAGCATCCACCGCGAACACCGTCCCCTATCCTACTACCCACTCCCCAAGCCACCACCATAAACCCCACCTACACCCCAAACCCTCGAAACCCCAGTCAAAACAGTATTCCAGAGATAACACTTATCCCCCGACTAGGTTCTTCCCTGCCAAGGCCCGAGTGAGAGGTTGTGCAGCTCTCTGGCACAGGCTGTTCGGGGGCGATCTGTCGGTTGTCGCGAGAGCGCGGAATGTGCTAGTAGTCTGTTCGGAGCTCCTTTTACCTTGGGATGACATGAGAATAGGAGGGAGGGAGTGGGTTTGCATGGGGGTTGTTGGATTGGAATGGAATGGAGTTGAGGAGTGGTGGGGTGGGTCATGTTGTGTCACTCTTGAGATAGGATTCAGAGTGACAGGGGATTCTAGTAATTATTGTCTAGAACAGCACCCCCGGAAGAGTGCTTTCTTAAGGTTAGTTTTTCATTGATTAGTCAAGTAGTAATACCGAGTTTAGTGTTATTGATACCGAAGCCCTTAACCAAGCTTCTTGTTAAGTGATAACTCTAGCGCACAGCGCTCAATACATCACACAGGAATACCAGTGTTACTTACCACCACCCCTACCAGATTTCTCACTATCTGCACTGATCGGAAAGTATACTAATCCGCCCATCTATTCCAGGGAGGCTATCATCTATCTGCGTTCTTTCAACACCTTTGCCAGAACCAGAAACAACCCCATGCTAGGTCCAAACAATCCCCAAGACCGCCGAAATACCATCAGTCCAACCCGCGCAAGGGAAGGAGGCAGATGCAACCCTCGCAATGGGCTTCGGGCTTCATGGGCCGGCCCGGGTATGAGTTAGGTGGGGCCGGGCTGGGTCCGAGGTCAGTTGTATATGGACCGAGTGGGCCGGCCTGACATGGTACCCGGGCAGCCCAGTAAGCCCATGAAGTCCGGTGGCCCAAGCGCCACTAGTGCCCTGATGCCCCGGTACGAGCCAAGGTACTGTACTTGAACCTTAAGCCTCTCCGATACTGTGCTTGGCACATGAGCTAACTCTGTTAGCGAATTAGCCACTTGGTCAATGAGCAAGAATAATCGAATTAGATAAAGAAGCGAGATATTTGAAATTTTCAACTTGAAGAGCTAGATATCGCTCTTTCTCACTCTGATTTTCCATTTTGTGCCCCTATTTTGTTTCTATACTACCCAAACAACGACTAGTATATCCAATACTCGCATCATCATCAACAATGGCCGCTTTTCAGGATGATATGAGTCATTTTTTATTTTAACCGTTACACCTGGGCTCCTTACTTTGAGGTTCAACCGGTCTGACAACAATTATATCAGATGATGGAGACTACGTCCCTGACCGGAATCCAAACATTAATCTTAAAAGCACATATTACTGTATTTACCTTCTTAGCCATGCAGGAATGCGTCGGGTGAGCAGCACTGATTCATGGCAAGGTATTTACAGGTTTCAAATGTTATATGGGTACGTGAGTGCACACCAGGGTAACACTTGTGCTGGGCCGGGCTGGGTAGGCCTGCCGTTCAAATGTGCCGGGCTTGGTCTGGGCCGGCCAATTGCTTACCCGGGCGGGCTTCGCAAGGCTTGGGCAGACGTAATGGGATGCTGTTTGTAGAAAGCCTACTTCTAGTTTATTTATCGCCACTACCAAAGGATCAATCCGGCTCGGAGGCCCTACTTAGAGCACGTTAGTATGTGGGGTCTTGTATGATGTGACGATATGTGTATCCCCCGGGTGGTGTCTCTAGATTAAACCGTAGGACAAAAGAATTTTGGCGACGGCTGAGGGCTCTAATGAAAAAGTCTGAGGAGAAGTAAATTTGGAGAAGTTAGCACCCATTGCTAATCGAGCAGCTGATTTCATTCGATGCTTTGTTGTGTCATCCTTGATCAATACTAAATATACCACCCGATATTTCCCTTCTCTCGTCATGAGCTCAGACTTGGCGTTAAGTAATTTTTAAACACTATGCTCACACAGTGATCTGAACTGCAATTGGTCCAGGGGCGCTAGGCTCCAAAATTCCCAATCCCCTGTACCACATTAGAAAGAAAGATTTCTGGGTGGGATACTCGTAGAGTGGAAGATCTCACAATTCGGCTTCAAAGAGGCTTCAGGCCGTGGATTTCGATTCATTAAGGCAGAAGTTTCTAAGAATATCCGGCAAAGGCGCGCTAACAACTATCGAGGCGTCAATGAGCAATCTGAGGGAAAGGTTTCAACAGACAGAACCTACCTCTACTTTTTTAGAGTGGGGTTCTACTGTGTTACACCAAGGTAAGTAAGGTATCATACTAATAAAAAATGGGCAATCTGAGATTATTCTTACCTAGGGTTGCACTTTTTTTTGTCCATATTTCTCGCAGTCCTTCGTCAAGTAAAACAAGAGATGTAACGATATCTCCTAATATATGCCCCATGATTTCGTGTCTGAGTGATTCGGTATCCACTGGCCTCAGTGGGTATAGTTGTTCAGGGTTAACGCTGAACGGAGACCAGCACAGGGCGATGTGTTTGCCACTGCCCGGTTTATCGAGAACCTTGTAGATCACACAATAGAGTTGAGCTGAGGATTGGATAGTCCCATGTGAAGAAGAGATTGTATTCAAATCTTGAAGTATGCGCTCGATATGATCGAATGGAATCTTAAATTTTCTGTATGGATGTACACTCCTTGTTACATGGGGCGAGTTAGAGGTGAACAGTGCATAAATATTTTACGAAAACAAACAAGAATATCCACATAACGAGCAATCTGTACATCATCGAGCTTTCCTATCTCAACACCGGTCCCTGACTGAACAAAACTCTTAAGCGCTTGATTGATACCCTCCCACATCTTGACAAATGAATCGATCTACACACTCCCTCTCCCAACTGCCGCTTGTAGTATATACTTTGTGGGTTTGCCCGTCTTCGCCAGGCTTGGGCCAAGAATTGGTTGCTATATGCTTCGCTTGTAGGAACTTACACGCCACATACCGGTACAACTGTGCCCCCTGTTCCGAGCTTAAATTCTTTCACAAAGCTTGATTACTGAGCAACTGAATGGATTTCTCCAGGAGCCCAGAACTAACGCCACCTTCGCATGCTTTCATATACCCCCCCGTTAGTATGGGGAAAGTCAAAAAGTTTGTTCGCCAGATTATATCTTGACAGAATCATTTCTTGCTCTTTTAAGGATCCCGTATGACTGAGAACTCCTTTTTCAAACTCGCCGAGAATTCCGTCACTGCCCCCAAATCTTTCCCTGTAGCAGAGCCTAACATACTGTTTCCAACAATAAGGCTCAATTGTCGATTCAAACCTGTCCCCAAGCCTCGAAATGGGCCGGCCCGGGCCGTAAATTCTTAAGCCCGGCCCAAACCCGACCCAAATGATGACTGGCCCGACCCAAACCCAACCCGACCCAAACAAAGCCCGGGCCACCCGGAAAGCCCAAACTATTCAAGAGCAGGGATTAATCCAATTCTATTTAAAGAAGTCAATTATTTTAACTTTAGAGACATTGAAGCTGCGCTGATTCTAGGAAAAACAGGTGATGAGAGTTGTATGAGAGCTAGAAACCTGGACAAAGGAAAACAAGAAATATCTAGAAAACAGCTTAAATAGGAAGAATTGTTCTCGGAGATAAGTTTCCTAAACACTTCCACAGATTCCCACAACTCCAGTTGTTGAATCCCAGCTTCAGAGACATTGAAGCGCTTGAATAGTATCTGAACTAAGGGAATGTCATGAATCACTAATTGTTCATTTGGTGGATTTGCTGCTGATGGGCAATTTCCAACACTGATTTCATCATAGATTCAATTGTTTTCTGAGATTGTTTGAGATGGTTATTGTATGATGTTGTGTCCTCCCATATCCTGTGAATGGAGGTCAAGTGCTGACCTGGATTTCTCATACCATGAGCATGAGCATAATGCTGAGTACACAGCTGACATTGCCAGTATCTAGATAATATTAACATTCCCAAAATGATATCATAGATGAAGGGGTAGTTCATGTCATACTTAATACCACTGATTTCTACCAAGAGCCCAAGAGGCTCTTCTGGTTTACCCTATACCCATGAGCATAGTGTTAACTGTTTTCATTTTTGTCATGGGATTAGAGTAAGAACTAGAGAAGGACTCTGTGATGAGATAACATGGTTCATATCATCATCCTCATTGCTTAGGTTGAAATGAGAAATGTCACTTTGGTCATCAAGTAGAATTTGAGAAGAAGTTCCAGGAGAACTAGGATAGGAAGAAAGAGAGGAGAGTTCACTAATGTCATCTTCAAGGTCTAGCATAATTGAAGAAGCAATGACCGTTGAGGGTGGAGACTTACAATATTCCCAAATCTTGGAGAAGGATGGTCCCAGACAGAGATAACCTGTGGAGAATCAAAGTCAGGCTGTGTGATAAAAAGGGGTAATTAAAAATGTGAGGCTGAAAATTTCTCAACAAAATACTAGCCTGGGGATGATGCAAGTCCTGGGGTTCACAGCACTTTTGTTTAAATCAGAAGATATGAGTGATATCGTGTGACTTGATAAACATAAGGGACAATTATTTCGGGCTTTTTCGGGCTACCCGGGCTTGCCACTTGGACCACCCGGCCCGGCCCAAACAGCCCGGGCCCAATTGCGAGGCTTGCGTGTGGATTTATTCCGCATTTTTCAAAAACCAAAGTTACCCTGCAATTCTATTGTAAAATATTCCTCTGTAACTTAGTGCGTTTCCCTCGCCCATTCATGACGTTCTGCCGCAGTTCTTGTTTAATATTAATATATATATATATTTTCCTTCACACATTTGTTTTTTCTTTTGTCCATCGACCCAACGGGTTCGTTGGGTTCACCCGGGTTATGCTTCCTTAGGTTGGGCTTGGGTCGGGTCCGCTCTTCTTCGACCCGGGTTAACCCATTGGAAGGCTTGGATTAAATAATGGCACCAACACTTAAGGGAATCTACGCCAAAATTTACATCAAGATATTCACACCAAATGTATTTCAACCTGCTGGAAGACAGCGAGATAGATCTTGTAATGTGTAACCGCTACCTATAGTCAACGCTACTTTCAAAAATGTAGAAAGACAAACTCAAAATTCTGCTTCAAGTTTTGACACACCCTCTAACTTTATATCTCCAAATTTCTAAACCCGTAGGTCTGTCATCAATGCCTCACCTCTTATACCTGTTTCCACTCCCAAGAATTTCAACATTGATTATTCCATATCGCTCAGCAAGAGTTCCCAGCAGTCTTACGACCCCTGCAGTGGTGATTGCGCTGAATTTCGCTACATTCCACGCAGTTTTGCTGGCAGTATTATCTGTGCCATAAACCCAAAGTAGCAGTAACCCATTCCCGTATCCGGTATGCCGGGACGGTATCAAGGATTGGGAGACTGGAAGGTACTGGCGCCGCTGGGTTAAGTTAAAGCCGGACAACTTGGATAGCAGTTTCCATCAAAGTGTCCGACTTCACATCGGCCAGCGAGTAGAGTACACTACTGAAGCACCACCGCTGTTGTCAATCCGTTTAGCTCCGTTGGGTTGATGATCCCTCCAAAGTCCCGCATATTTCTGATTGCTCCTGCAAACCCACGCCGGAGAGTTGGACCTAATGTTGTAGTTTCCCTACAACGTGTCCAACTTCACATCGGCCAGCGAGTATATTACAGGAATTCCATCGCTTTTGTCATTGAGTTGATGAACTGACCGCTCTTCCATCCTAGGTATTTGACCCTTCTCGCATACCGGTATATAAAGTCTTGTTCTCAACCAACTTCAAAGCCTGCCAATAATATCCCATACTCCCTTCCTGTACAGGTCAATTGCCACCATCACCAGCAAGACAAGTTACCCCGGAATTTATAATAAGCACCCCCAACTAGAGCGAAGTAGCGATTGATGCGAAAAATCCCGCCAAAAAAAAAAAGCTCCCCAGACAAAACCTATGGGCATTTCTCAAGTTCAGTCGCTCTTCCCTAGCTTTTACTACAATACTTCCCGCCGAGGTGGGAAAACCCAGCTTCCCACTTCCATTCCCATCCTGGATCTTACTGATGGTCTGTATCTCTTTGAAGGTTAAGAGCCTTTTTGGCTTTTCCGTCGTTGAGGATGAATTATTAACCTGGAGGCATTAGTTGGTGAGTCAGCGAGTGCTATGCGGAAGGGTATTGTATTTGTCTGTATGAGCTACAGATTGATTATCCAAGGCGTCAATACCAATGTCGGTGCGCATGCGGCGATAACAATAGAAACAAAGCTAAAGGCAAATCGGGTAGGAAGAGTGATAACGTCATTTACGGGGATGCGGCTCTTCACCTAGAAGCGGCTCGCAGTGGCAACCAAGGGAAAACCAAATGTATATTTGATTATCTACATATATAATAGTGATACAACTTTGGAAACTTGTTAGAAGGTACTTTGAAACATGGAGAATTAGTAAATGTAGTTATTATTTCATAATAGGACATGTTTCTCACAGTATATTATCTTTCCAATTGGTAGTTTAAAATAACAGTCCTGTTATACTTAATAGTAAAGAAATTGAAAGACATGTAGAGAATACTTTTTTAAGTAAATAGAGAGTTATTATAGACCTTGTATGTTATGTATTAGCTACTTCTGTATTTGTTTATAGTTATTCTTAGAAGTTATAATACTATATGATGAAGTAAAACAATAGATATAGTTGATTTATTTGATAATATGATATTTACACACTGGATTAACTTATAATTCCAATACTTTGTAGTATCCTTTACAACATTAATATAAGTAACTTCATGAAATTTCAGGCCCAATGGGTAAACCTTCCTTATTTTATTCCTTGATTATTATAAAGATATATGTATAAAAATATTAGTCTTAAGCTTCAACCTTGTATGGTGTACTCCTTAGATAAAGCTAAAAGTATTATCTCCTGGTCTCCTAATATGGGTCAGACTATTGAATAAGTTTTAGGTAGTTTGGAATATTGGTTCTAGAGATTTCAAGCTTGAAATACTATAGCACTCAATTTTTATACAAAGTTCTGTCAGTTGTGTATGGAAGATGAAAGACTTGTTCGTTCAACCTCAAACTTGGTATACCTACTCAGATAACCTTTGTAAAATAACTGGCAAATTATTGAATTTATAGGTTATGCCAATAAGCAGATATCATGTAGTCAAATTGATCAATTTTGTATGTAGTTTTCCTCCTGTCAATTTGTTACTACAACTTTTAAAAATCTGTTTAGATTAAAGTAAAAACAATTCACACAGAATATATAAGACCTATAAAACCTATCTACTGGCTTGTGAAAGTACTCTTATACATATTTCCATTTTTACACAATATATAATTAGAGGTATCTTATTTGAAATAACCAATCTTAATAGCATTATACTAAGAGAGGTTTTTCTTACACTAAAGTAGAAGCTACATACTCTAATTCTCCATATTTCAAAGTACTTTCTAATAAATTTCGAAAGTTGTATCACTATTATTTATGTAGATAATCAAATATACATTTGGTTTTCCCTTGGTTGTTACTGTGAGCTGCTTCTAGGTGAAGAGCCGCATCCTTGTAAATGACGTTATAGGGCAGTGGCAGACTAGAGAAAGATAATGTATTCCTGTCCAGAGCTATTCTTTACCATCCACTGTTTCAATGATCATCCCACTAAGCTTTTACCAGCAGCACAACTCTACACCAGAAACCAAACAGCACTCACACATCCCTGTACTGTTGGAATATGCTGCTCGGCATGCTCGAGCATGATGGTTTGCTCTTGGGGTTCGTGATCGTTCGTTTGTTCGCCGGGAGCACACTTTGGCTTCGGGCGCAAGCGGCAGTTTAGCTTTCCGGGAAAGCATTAAGGCACCGGGAATGCAGCGGGAATGCACCAGGAATGTGTGCGAGTTTTGTGCGAGCGGAATGGCCGTAAGGGCAAGCGGGAAAGGTAGACGTACAGAGGCAATAGAGAGCCGGAGTTTGTCTTTCCTTTGTGTTTCCTTTTGTGTTAGCTTTTGTGTTTGCAAAAGGAAGGGGGACACACCTGAGAGAGAAAGCATTCAGGAAGAACTGGAGGACATTGTTGTTTTCCTATATCTGTCCTGTCATTACCGTTAGTTAGAGGAGTCAGTTGTCGTTGAGTTGAAGAAGAGTTTTTCCCCCTTTTCTTGTGATCGCTTATAGTGTGAATCTTGGCATTTTTCGTTTTGGATCGTTGTCGCTATTCGACCGTTGATGTGTAAAAGGTTATGAGCGCGGCTTGATGCAAAATTCTGCTGCTCTGATCGACGATACCTGAGGGACCTTTGACGATTATCATTTCGGTTGACGTTGACGATACCTTGCGAAATACGAACCGTTGTCGACCACCGATTCACGTTACACAGAACCCCTCTTGGTTACTCAGTCGCTCACGATGTCCAAAACCACCGGTCAAGAAGTTAACATTCTTGCTTCTCTTGGAATTAAGCCTCTCTCCAAAGCTGCCAACTATCGAGAATGGAGGTTAGCTGTGATAGATATCCTTGCTGAGAAGGGATATTGGCAAATCGTTTCTGGCAAGACTGAATGCCCAGATGATAACACCATTCCGGTAACTGAAGCAGCTGTGCTTTGGGGGGAGAAAGCAAATATGGCCTGGGGAATGCTGGGCAGGCTCTTGGACAGTGCACATCGCGAGTTGTATGCGGAGGTGCGAGATCCAAAGGAGTTATGGGAGAAGTTGGAAAAGAGGTATGCCGGAAAGGATCAGGCTAGGATCTGGTTCCTGCGAGAGGAGTTGTCTAAGGTAGAGTATCGGGATGATAACCTTATTGACTATATTTCCAGTCTCGAGAAGCTGTTCCACCAGTTAGCTGCTGCCGGTGAAGTTCAAGCCGAGAAGGATAAAAAATACCTCCTACTATCCAAACTACCGTTGCCCTACCATCCCTTCCGGACCTCAGTTTGGAATAACTCTGACTATAATGGAATGGCATATGATGAGATATGCGACCATCTGATACTCGAGTACCAGCAGTTGACAAAGGCAGAAGCTGCCGAGACTGGAGCAACAAATGCCTTCTATGCTGATCGAGGAGGAAAAGAGAAGAGTTGGAAAAGAGATCGGAGGCAGGGAGGTCAGGAACAAAGTGTTGGGAAAGACAGTTGTTTCTATTGTAAAGAGAAGGGTCACTGGGCAAATAAATGTCCAAAGAAGCAGGTTGTGGTGAAGTCTCAGAGAAGAACCTTTGGTGGTAGGAAGCGGGGTCAGAACAATCAGAATAGTCAGAACCATGACACTCAGGGCCAGAGTGCAAATACAGCATCGGTAAAGGGATCACCTCAGGCATGGACTGCGATGGATGAAAAGTCAGCAAACATTTCACAGTCTAAGTGGGTTTTAGATTCTGGTGCCACTCACCATATGTCCTCCGATCGTGCTCAGTTCCAAAATCTTACCCCCGTTCATACCCAAATCCATATTGCAAATGGAAGTGCAATGACTGCCGAAGGTGAGGGTGATGTTCTTTTGACTCTA